>JAVIWB010002543.1:0-285000 GCA_031893035.1 Dermolepida albohirtum
TTTTCAACTAATATCGGCCGCAACCACCGTATTCGCTTGATTTAGCTCCGTGTGACTTCTGGCTATTCAGCAAACTCAAACGACCGCTCCGGGGAAAACGTTTTGAGTCAATTGAAGACATTAAACGTGAATCGCTACGCTCATTGAAGGCTATTCCTGAAATTGACTTTAACAACTGTTTCGAGAATTAGAAGAAACGTTGGCACAAGTGTATTGGGGCAAGGGAGGATTACTTGGAAAGGGACGAAATAGATTTGGAAGAATAAATTAAGAATTTAAAAATTATGAACAAAGTCTTACTATTTTTTGCCCACAGTAGTAGTTATGATCACGCATATTTAATTGATCTAATGGAAATTATATTCATGAGAATCTTAGACTCATCTCATAATATTACATAATACTTAATTATAAAATATAATCGCAGCCTGTCAAGAGTCGAAATATCTGAAGGCGCGTTTGCTGACGACATAGCGATAATATGTGGGAAAGAAAAAGATCTGCAGGAAACGTTGGCAGTATGGAGCACGACATTGAAAATATGGGGAATGAATATAAATGTGGCAAAAACAAAAGTAATGGTGATCGCAAAAAATAGGAAACAAGTAAACATAATAATAGATGGGAATCCAATAGAACAAGTGCAGGGCTTTAGATACCTGTGGGTCATGATAGAGGATAATGGAAATCACGAATTGGATATAAATATCAGAATCGAAAAAACGAATAAACTATATTATGCCTTGAATAGAGGTTTCATAGACAAGAAGGAAATTGGTAGACGGACTAAGATGAAGGTATATAAAAGCGTGTACAGACCAGTGCTAGCATACGGAGCTGAAACGTGGGTATTAAATAAACGGGAAAAGAGTAAAGTGAATGCTGTGGAAATGAAGTATTTAAGAAGAGTCATGGGAGTTAATAGGATGGACAGAGTTAGAAATGCGGAAATAAGAAAGGAGCTATCGATAAACCCAATAGACGAATTTATTGAACAACGACAGATGGCTTGGTGGGGACATATGCAGAGAATGCCTAGCAGAACGCAAGTGAAGATGGTATGGGAGTCCAAACCGATTGGGGAGAGGAACAGGGGAAGACCACAACAGGGGTGGGAAGATATAGTGGGACAAGTGATCAGGAAAAAGGGAATAACGTGGACGGAAGCAAAGAAGTTGGCTAAAGATAGGGAGAGGTGGAAGAGATTAGTAGGGGATTGAAAGTATACAGTGTAACCCTTACACCTACTAAGATAGATAGGGATGATATATATATATATATATATATATATATATATATATATATATATATATATATATATATATATATATATATATATATATATATATATATATAATCGCAGCCTTATAAACACTGTAGTCGTTCAAAAAGTAAAAAAACATTTCTCTCCCAAACGTCTATTAATTGAAGCAGTGAAATAAAATTTGTTTTACGTGTGTCATGTTATTTACATTGCTTTCCTACATAATTACCCACATTCAAGTTCAAGCACTTGCCATAATATATTCACAAGTTTTTCTATGCCTTTCTCATACTTATGCCAGGTTTTTGAATCTCAAACTCTTTTAGTTCAACATCATTTGCGAAATAATTACTGCCCAAAAATTTTTCAGTTTCCGAAAGAGATATGTCATTATCACTAAGTCTGGGCTATATAATGGATGCTTAAAACCCAGTGGAACAGTTGAATGAAATCTTGTGTAAACACAGGTAAATGTGGTGAACGTTGTAAATCAACACAACGTCCCTAAGCAATAATCTACACCTTTTGTTCTGATGCAGAGGAACAGATGAAGAGTCTGACAATAGACTTCTGCATCTTCTGCCTTTACTGTTTCTCTTCTTGGCACAAAATCGAACAAAAGGTACACTTCCAGGTTCCAAAGAAAACATAGTCATTATTTATCATATGCTTAGAGCTTGCTTGCACTTTTCTGGTTTTCTTAGCGATCGGAAATTATAATATCGATTAGTGTTTTACCTCTGGTGTCCAATGTCTCGACACGAGCTACAGTAGTTCAAAAATTCCTTTCTTTCCCTTCGAAAGAACAAGAAAATTCAATACAGCTTCCATTCATCTTTCTTTAAATACACACACACACACACACACACACACACACACACAAACACACACACACACACACACACATATATATATATATATAAAATCATAATTTTTAATTCTTGCAGACTGCCGAAGAGGGAGCACGCACTACCATTTACGTTGCCACGTCGGAAAAATTAGATGGCGTTACTGGAAAATTATTTGATAACTGCAAAGAGGTTGACATGTATGAAAAAGCCCTAGATCCAGTTTTTGCAAAGAAAGTTTGGGAAAAAAGTGAAGAACTAGCTAAGTTGAGCCCGAACGAAAAAGTCAAATAAGACAAGATTGTGTATATACAGAATATTTTTAATACATGAATTTAAATCAACTGTTATTTTTATTTCAATAATATCTTATTGGATACGCAGCCGTTACTTTCATGGCTTTTTAAAGGACGGTTTAATCGACATTTCGGCAAGACTTCACTGGTCTTCATATTGAACTGGTTCTGATCCAAATAACGCGCACAGCATAATTTGCTGCGAGGACACTAGAAACTCATACACACGCTCTTACTCCCCTACACACCCACAGACGCCCCTGTTTTCGCACGCATACTTACACATGGGCTTACAGATTGTAATGGTATATGTGTGAGAAAAATTACCCTGCTTTTGTACGCCAATCTTTGTTAGCAGTAGGTAAGGTGAACACGGCTTCTTGGCCCCATATGCATATGTATTGTGCACTGAGAACGACAGCCTGAATATTTTGACGAGATCGCACTCAAAATCTTCTAAAGCTGATCTATCGCTGTCTAGCGTAACAGACTGGTTTACGTTCAGTACTGTCATATGTTGAAAATCTGCAGCATATCGTCCTCTAATACATTTTCAGATACCGAAACATATTAGGGAAGTCATTTTTCTTACCAGTAGATGTTACATACACATCTAAAGAAAGCGAAGATCATGAACTTAATTTATTAGAATTTTTAGTAATCAATAAGCTTAAAAAATCAAGCAGTTCAATAAATTAGCTTAGTTTAGTTTGATTTTAATAAAACGTATATAAGATAAATGACTCACTCTTACTAAATTTATAGATCGTAAGTGGGTTCACTTTAAGTAGTTCTCCACTAAGTAATAGTACTTTTTCCTGTAAATGTATTATTTATTAATGGTATTTTTCTGGTTATAAAAAATATGTGTAAAGACTTTTTTCATCATTCGCACAAATTATTTCACGAAAATTACAAAAAAAATTTAATTTGATTGCATTATGAAAACATATTCATACATAGGTATACCTTCTAAATACTCAAATTCTAATTTAAAATATATAAAACTTGAATGAATAATAAAACTATCAAATATTTGGGCTACTGCTTTTTAAGTGATTGAATAGGGCTGGATCAGTGATATCTGTCCGATAGTATCATGGAGAATGCACAAGGTGTACAGGAAAGTCCGTTTTTTTCGTAAAAGAAACTACGCAATTTTCAAGAAAATGGAAAAATTTATTTATTCAAAGATTCGGTTATTTGATTCTACACATCTTGCCCATCTTTCAGGCAATTTATGGATGCCATCCTAAAAAAAACTGTTTGTCCCTTGAGCAAAACCATTCATCTAGCCATTTTCTTACTTCTTCGAAATTGATGAAGTGCTGCTCTGCAAGCGCGTGTCCCATTGATGCGAAAAGGTGATATTCGGACGAGGCAAGGTTTGGAGAGTACGGCGGGTGCGATATTATGTCCCATCCAAGTGTTTTCAAGGCTTCCTTTACCAGTTTTGCTGTATGAGACGGCGCGTTATCGTACTGTAAAATCACTTTGCCATGAGCCCATTCTCTGCGTTTTTCTATCAATGCATGGTTCAAATTGATAACTCGTTGTCGGTAGTGATTAGTATTAACTGTTTCTCCAAGTTTCAACAGTTCGTAATACACCACGCCACTCTGGTTACACCAAACATTGTCTTGCGAACAAAATGATTTGGTCTTGGAGTCGATGGGCCGGCTTCACCAGGTGATCACCATTATTTTTTGCGCTTAGAGTTTTCGAAATAAATCCATTTTCCATCACCCGTCACTCTTCGATCCTGAAATGACTTCCGATCATACCTTTGAAGCAGCATTTCACAGACGATTTTTCGATTTTCCATTTATCTGTCACTCAATTGATGTGGCACCCATTTTCCTATCTTTTGCATTTTTCCAATTGCTCGCAATCGGTCACTAATCGTTTCTTGGACTACACTTAACGCTGAAATTGGTTTGGGTCTTATCCAAAAGCTCCTGTAGTTTCGCGTCTTCGAATTTTTTCGGTCTACCAGAACGTTCTTTGTCTTGCACATCGAAATCACAACTTTTGAATGGTCGAGATCACGCCTCACGTGTCTTTATGGCTGGACCATGCTCATCGCAGGTTTCTCCTAGCAAAAGATGACTTTCAGCAGCTTTTTTCTTTTGATTAAATAAGAAAAGTAATGCGTACCGCAAATGCACTTTTCCGGGCATGAAAGTTGATATTTTCAAAGAGGTATGAATCTATGACAATGTTACTTTCGCAAAATATAGCATGTACGGCTTTGAAGCTTAATGTCAGTAGAATAAAATGATATATGTGTCAAAACATAACATTGCATACTTAAGCCTGGCGACATCTGTTAGAGAAACCGTTAATGACTTTCCGTTACACCTAGTTACTCTGCAGTTTCAGAATTTTTCACAATTTGAACCTAACGAAAGAAATTGCCATCAAGGAAAGACAAAGCAAATTCGTATATGTCCAAGTTGCAGCAGATACAGATATTATTAATTATAATTACAATGGACTAATTGAACCATTCGAAAAATTACAAAATTCTTCTTCGTCATTAGTGGAGCCAATGCAAATAGTGGATACACACGAACATAACTATACTTTCAGCGACGCAGGAAATATTACTCTTAATTCTAAAGCCGATAATGTGTTTACGAAAGATTTAGATTTTACCAGATTAAAATAAATTTTTGCTAATAATGAGTCTACAGATCTGGTAAGTATTAATAAAATATTAATAAATAATTATGCAAGTATTTGATCATTAGATGTCGAACGATCGTTCTGCGCATATAAAAATATTTATTCCTTGGTGAACACGGTTACATGAAGAAACTGTTTAAACGTACCTGATTCTGCAAATATTTAACCGGCCTTATCCACTTTGTACATATGCATACTGAAAACACTGCTCAAAAAGACAAGCGTTTATTTATAATTGTTACCTGCTAAGCCCTTTTCAATATCTGCTGCCCGAACGCCCGTAATGCCAACTCAAATAATTTATAAACGAATGATATTGACGGCGCCCTCTAATATTCAATTCCTTTTCTCAGAGCGTAGCTTACTTGCTACTGTGACTGCTATGCGCTAAAATCGCAGACGTCTTAATGTTTTCCTACTTTCTAACGAAAAGGAATTTTCTCCTACGCGTATTTAAAAAAGTTTTCTATAATTCTATTTATATTATGTAATCATTTAATTGTAATTTAGAATATAAATTTATCGCTTTGATCCATATCAATCTCTTGAAAATAGTTATCTTATCCCATTAATCTGATATTTGAGAAAAATTTGAATGTCAAAAAAATATTGCTGGGATAAAATTAAAATGTGACGTAATTATTCAACTTCTAATAAAACTTCAATTCTCAGTACTACCATTAGATAGCAGTTTTCTTTCCGTGAATACTTAAAAAAGTTACCTGTACATTTATGTTATTAATAATCAAACTACGCGCAAGAGTACTTAATTCCGCGAAATTTTATAAATATTCGGCCAATATTTCACCACATTTCATATTCTTTTGAACTACCTTATCTTTTCTATTGGTATAAAACCTAACCGACTCGCAGGTTCCGGTTAATCGCGTAGTATTCGTTAAATTTAACATGTCTTGTATTCTATGTGTATTAGGCGGAATAGTGCTTATAGCAGTTGTATGGAAACTATATTTAAAATTGAGAATTAGAGAACATGGAAGTTACACTTGTCTCGTAGGAAAGACAGCTATTGTTACCGGAGCGAACGCAGGTAATACTTTATATTTTTTTTAATTCAAATCATTTATACGACTGTTAAACCATTAAATTGTAAATTTAAAAAATAAAGCATTTTAATGACTTGCACTGTTATAAGCGGAAAAATATCTAGTCTAAATATGCAAAATTAGCTCATCCAATGTTTCAAACATGATCATAAACAAGCCTAATAGTCTATTTTTAAACTAGATGTAAATAAAAAAGTCACACATTCAAAGATAGGAGATAAATCACTATATTGTTTTAGTGGTAAATCTTAATATAATTTTTTTCAATTTCTATGCTGTGGTATGGTCTATTTATTAATTTTTTATATTATTAGTATTATCAGTATTGCTAGTTTTCATTAAACCGAAAACATTTAATATAACAGAGCATGCTACTTCTCTTTTAATAATAAATAAACGCCAGGCTCAAATTTAAAATTAATCAGTTTAAAGAGATAAATGATATAGATTAAAGGTAATCAATAATAGTAATCAAACAATTTGTTTACAAAATAGGGAACATAGATTATCTTAATACGTGGATGACTTGTCAAAATAATATAAAATGTATAAATTTAATACAAACAACAGTTATTATACAAACAAGTAAATTGATAAAATGTCGCACGAAGATAAAGAAATTAAAGGGCTTTTAGGGACTAATTACTTGCATCAACTAAACTAAATAAATAATATATATTCTAAAAATATCACCATCATTGGCACCAACAGAAATAACAAACGGTTCAATCAGATTAGAAACGTTTCCATCTAGTGTGCACATTTTTGTTTCCTCTATAATTATATGCTCAATACAAATTCCAATTAACGTTTTGAATATTTTCTATAGTTGCAATAAAATTTCTTTAACTTTCAATTGAAGTGTATTGTTCTTGGATACCACTTCGTTCTTTATTTTCGCCAATATCATTTAGTAGTAAATCAGCAACCGTAATACCTCTTCCCATTTCATCAATCAGATATAAATATTAATTTTTATTAAGTTCAGAAGGTCAGATTGAACTATATCTTCTTTGAGTTCAATCTGCTTAGCTCGCAGCTACTCTTGCATATCTTTGGAATTCTTCCCAGCTTACAATAATGGTATTAAGTATTATCTATGGCGATAACAGAATTATTGTAATTTCCATAAGTTATCAATCAATTTGCCTCCGATCTGATGATTGCATCGTGAAGTTTGTCATTTTCAACAATATATTTACCTTGACAGTTTTATTATCCGGTCGCTATTTCTATTGTTGACAATAACTTGAAAATGAAAAAATGGAATTAACTCGCGAACATTTTCGTCCAATTATTTTTCATAATTTTCGGAGTGGATTATCTCAACAAGAATGCATCGACGAGCTGAATTCTTTATACAGTGACCAAGCACCATCGAAACCTACAATATATCGTTGGTATAGTGAATTCGAATTTGGACGGCGTTCTTTGGGCGATGAATTTCGTAGTCCCACAAATGTTATGTCGGAAAACATTAATGCAGTGTCTGAATTGATAATGCAAGACTATCATGTGATATACTGTGAGATCGAGCGATATCTAGGTATTAGTAGCACAAGTGTGCATAAGATCCTGCATGAACATTTAACCGTTAAGAAGCATGTTCACGTTGGGTACCGCATAATTTGACAACCGCAAGATGTGCACAAAAAATACAATGGCGGTGCTTCAAAGAACATTTATAAAGTCGTCACACGTGATGAATCTTGGATCTATACGTATGAGCCCGATAGTAAACAGCAGTCGACTGTGTGAGTATTCCAAGGTGAGCCAAAACAAACGAAAATTGTTCGCGCTCGAAGTACATCAAAGCAAATGGTCGCCTGTTTTTGCGGAAAAACCGGTCAGGTTGCAACCATGCCTTTAGAGAGTTGTAGAACGATCAATTCCGAATGGTATACAACTATATGTTTCCCAAAAGTTTTTGAAGAAATAAGGAAAAAAACCGAAAACGACAGATCATTTTCCACCATTACAATGCGAGCTCTCACAGGTCGGTTCAAACAATTGAATATTTGATCGGGCAAAATATCGAATTGATGAACCATCCGGTGTACAGTCCTGATCTAGCACCCTGTGATTTTTTTTTGTTCCTACACGTGAAGAATAAACTTCGTGGTCAACAGTTTTCTACGCCGGAAGAAGCAGTCAAGGCATTCAAAACTTAAATTTTGGAGATACCGGCTTCACAGTGGCAGGAATGTTTTTCGGATTGGTTTAAACGAATGCAAAGGTGCATTGACTTTCAAGGAGAATATTTTGGAAAGCAATAAAACTATTTTCGATAATAAAAATTTTTTTTTGTTTGCTATTCCCGAAATATAAACGGCTATCCTCGTATAATTCAAATTATGTTACTAAAAAATTTGATATCTGTTGTCGTTTCCGAGACATTTAGCAAAATTTAAATGTGCAAATTTTTGAAAAGTGCTATACCTCGAAATTGAGAGGTTCGACCGCTAAAAAAATATATGTTGTTTTCATGCAAAGGTACTTTTTCAACCTTAAAAATTTCAACGAAATTTAATTTTCTAGATTGCAGATGTTTATTTGTCAGTCGATTTCAATTCCTATTTGATTTCATCTTTTCATATTGCCCAGAAAAAGACCATAGCAGTAATATAAATTAAAAATTTTAACGTACGTACAAAAAAATATTTTTCAATATCAAATTTAAAATTAATATAAAATATAACTTTTAGAAAATATATTTTATTTCCATGAACAACAGTTAGAATATGTAAAATGTAATAAACTGTATTAAATTATTTATAATAACTTCTAAATAAATTTTACTCATTGTAAGTGCTGTATTGTAAATACTAGCAGAATATTTAATCAAAAAATATTAGGTGCGCACTAAGTTCTCGCTCTTTTCTTGATGAAAATGCAACATTATTGTGAAAAAATGTTCACAAATGAATCATTCAAAATATTGCCCATCGCTAGCGACAACTTTTTCCCATCTTTCTAGCAGAGCTCGAATACCGTCACGGTAGAAGTGTTCGTCTTTTGAGGCTATCCATGAATCAAGCCATTTTGAGATATCTTCATATCAGCGGAATTGCTGATTAGCCAGACCATGTGCCATCGAACGGAACAAGTAATAATCAGATGGCGCAATATCTGGGGAATATGGCGAGAGGGGGTAGGACCTCCCATTTGAGCGTTTCTAAGTAGGTTTTAATGGGTTTGGCAACGTGAGGCCGCTCGTTGTCATGCTGTAGAATTACTTTTTCGTGCCTCTGCTCGTATTGTGGCCGCTTTTCGCGCAGTGCTCGGCTCAATCGCATCAATTGAGTTCGATACCGTTCCCCAGTGATGGTTTCGTTCGGTTTCAACAGCTCATAATAAATAACATCGTCCTGGTCCCATCAAATACACAGCAAAACCTTTGCATCGTGAATATTCGGCCGAACCGACGACGTAGAAGCATGGCCGGGCAGTTCCCATGATTTTGTTCTCTTTGGGTTGCTGTAATGAATCCATTTTTCATTACCCGTAACGATGCGATGAAGAAAACCGTTCCTTTTTTGCCGCTGGAGCAGTTGCTCACAGGTGAAAAAACAACCCTCAACGTTTCTTGGCTTCAAATCATAAGGAACCCAAGTTCCTTGTTTTTGAATCATTCCCAATGCAATCGCTGGGAAATGGCTTGGTGGGTAACTCCTAATGCCGAAGCAAGCTCTTTTTGCGTTTGACACGCATCCTCATCGAGCAATGCCTCGAATTCAGCGTCTTCGAAGGTTTTTGGTCTTCCTTCACGCGAACGGTCGTCAACTTCGAAATCACCGTCTTTGAAGCGACGGAACCAATCACGACACGTTGTTTCACTTAGAGCAGACGATTATTTGGCTCAAAATCAGACATTTTCACACAACCAAAAGTATATGATGCAAAAACAAAATCACTAATGTGTCAAAGCGGTTTGTTTACCATATGTCTAAGCGTGGTTCACGACGTTTTGGTTATGTCACAATCGACCAGCACTTACTACTGGAGCCATCTCTTGAAAAACAGCGAGAACTTAGTTGCGCACCTAATATAAATTCTTTTATCAGAATTCATGAAACTTAATTTTGGTAAAAAAATCCCTGACCAATATCTTTTACGCAAATTCAATTAATTACTTTAGTTTCTTCCACATTTTTACATAAAACGCTGATGTTATAAATTTATATGTCTATTAATTATTATTAATAACGTTTCATTGCAGGAATTGGTTACTATACAGCCTTAGACTTTGCCAAGAGAGGAGCCAGAGTTATCTTAGCATGTCGAAATGAAGACAGAGCCAAAGATGCTCAAATCAGAATCATTAGAGAAACTCAAAATTCAAATGTCATCTATAAATTAGTCGACTTCTCTTCTCTAGAATCCGTAAGATCTTTCGCCAAGGAAATAAATAAAACGGAAGAACGCATAGATATATTAGTTAATAATGCTGGAGCAGTTGGCTTAGGTGACCAGTTAACAAACGATGGCATGCAAGTAATCTTACAAACCAATCATATTTCGCCATTTTTAGTAACACATTTATTAATAGGTAAGGTGTATGTTTCATACGTAGTTTTTTAAAATTAAGTAATTAAGAGTTTCAAAATAAAACGATATTACAAAATTACATTTAATGTTAGCGCAACATACGCTGTTAACAAGGAATTCTATCGACTTTGACAACACGATCAATTTAGCAAAGAGCGAAAACACAAGAATTATAAGAGAAGCAATAAAGATAGACACCTAAGAAACTAAATGATCGTGACGACGGTCAACGCCTGTCACGCAAGCTAGGCATGACGTACGCAATCCCTACACCTCAGCTACGCGCGCGTGAAGTAATTTATGTAACGCTCCCTTCAACAACGTATAAATAGGTGCACTTCTACATAGATAGTGATCTTAATAGTGATTTTATATTCACAGTAGAAAAAGCAAATGGTGAAATAAGCGAGCGGTTGTTGTAATAGTAGTATATACGAGGTATGGCAATTAAATAATGAGAAATGTTATCTATTGCAAATAAACATATTTAACTTTTATCCCATTCAAGATACTCTCCTACCCTATCTATACCCCCCTAGGTACGTGTCTTCCACTGTTCAAAACAATACTGTAGTTCATCAGTTGTCAGGTTCTTCAACAACTCTTCCGTTTTTGCTTTCACATGTTCAACAGACGGAAAATGTGTTTCCTTTAATGCCCTTTTCATTTTTGGGAACAGGTAGAAGTCACATGGTATGAGATGTGGCGAATACGGAGGATGATCAAGCTCGGTATTGCGCTTTTCTGTTAAAAACTGCCTCACAGTTAGGGAGACTTTTGTCTTGTTTAATTCATCATGAAGAATATGTTTTACTGCTTCTTTGTTAATGTTTACCATATCGGGAATCATCCCTTTAGTTCTCGCAGCCACAGGTCGACCAGGACATTCATCATCTTCGACCTCTTTCCGATCTTCAAAAGATCTGTTGTGCCATTCAAAAACTCAAACACGTGATATAATATTATCACTAAGCACTTCTTTTAAAATTTGTAAACATTCTGTCGTTGATTTTTTTTAATTTTTCAAGAAATTTCATGGTAATTCGCTGTTCGATTTTTATGCCAACCATTATCGCAGCACTATTAAGTAACTGTCCTTTACAATTAAATCTCGAAAGTAAATTAAAACACTATCAAGGTCAAATACATTCTAATTATAGTCTCGCTCCATGCAGGAGCGCAGTTTCCTTATTTAATTTCCATACCTAATATAAAATTTTTTATGCGACTGACGCCAATCCGCATTCTCTGCATAAAATATATAGAATAATTTTATATGGAAAACGGGATACGTTTTTATTAGTGATTGCGTTGAATTCTTCGCTGACTACGGTATTCAAAAAATTCCATATTTCATTCTTTTTGTCGTTTTTTTCGTAATTAGAACTGTCAGATAACGATTTATAAACTTTATTATAATATTTTTTCGAATGAACTAAATTCTTCAAAACTGTGTTCTGAAATGATACTTATAGAAACTCTATATACCAACCATCATTATTGTTTATTAATATTTGGTCCTTCTTGAAATATAATAAGTTTCGATACATAAAAGATTTCTATTATAACATAAGAAAAATTTAAGAAAATATTGTATTTCACATAAAATGTAAATATTTTGTACATTCATAAACACTATTTTCATAGCTTTCTTAAACGGTCATTAATAGTAAACATTTGAAATTTGTGTATGTTAAAAATATTCGATACCCTAAATAACCTAATACTAACGGGTATACATACATACGAGGGTAGTTTGACAAGTAGTGAGAATGGAAAAGAAAAACGAATTTTTTAAATACAAAATAATTTTTATTTTTCAATATGTTCTTCTAAAAGAGCAATACATTTATTCCAACGGTGCTCCAATGCCCTTATGCCATCTCTAAAATGCGATTCCGGAAGGCTTGCAAAATACTCATTTACGAAGATGATAAGCTCGTCGTTAGACGAAAATTTCTTTCCACCTAGTGCCGTTTTCAATTTTGGAAAAAGGCGGAAGTCGGAAGGGGCTAGATCCGGCGAATAAGGCGCATGCGGTACTAATTGGAAATGTAACTCGTGGATTTTGGAAATCGCAACTGTGCTGGTATGCGAGGGAGCGTTGTCTTGGTGAAACAGAATCTTTTTCTTTGCTATTCCTGTCCGTTTATCACGAATCTCAACATTTAATTTTTGTAGAAGTTCTGCATAATATTGTCCGTTTATTATGGCACCTTTCTAAAGGCAATCAATGAGCAAAATGCCCTTTGATGCCATCACCTTGTTTGCTGATAAAGTGGTTTTCGCTTTCTTTGGAGGTGCAGAACCACGTTCTAACCATTGTTTCGACTGTTGTTTAGTTTCGGATGAACTGTAGTGTATCCAAGTTTCATCGGAAGTAACAAATCGCCTACAAAAATCAACCAGATTCCGCTTATAAAGGTCCAAACACTCATTGAAAATGCGCAAACGAGTGAACTTTTGATCAGTCCTAAGCAATCGCGACACCCATCTTGCCGAAAGCTTGGAAAGGCCCAATTCTTTCTTTAAGCTGTGGTGTACGCGTTCTGTTGAAATGTTTACCATGTCTGCTATCTCTCTCACTTTGAGTCGTCGATCTTGCGTAATAATATTATGGATTTTTATAATCATTTCCTTAGAGGTCACGATTTTGGGTGCTCCAGAGCGCGCTTCATCAACACAGCTTGTTCTACCACGTTTAAATTCATTTACCCATCTACTTATTGCGGCGGATGACGGAGCAGATTCACCTAATGTTTCCCGTAACTAATCTTTTATTTCGGTAGCTTTCATACCCTTAGTTACGAAGTATTTAATCACCGCACGATACTCCGCTTTTTCCATTTTAACAAAACGACGTGTTGCTTCTTTATCAATCAGCTGTCAAAAATAAACTAATCAACCGATTTATCTAAATATCGGAATGTAAACATATAAATAGGCAACCTAAATTACAGTGCATTTGTTTTACCAATTGGAGCGCCACCTATGTGTCATTCTCACTACTTGTCAAACTATCCTCGTATATCATATCTACGAGCATATACACAATCTGTCGCAGTGAAAACCGAACTTTTTTAAAATAAGAACAAAAGCTTACTATTTTGGTAAAATTTATTTATTTTATTCAAAAATAGTCGCCTTCGGCTTCAATACAACGTTTTGCTCGGTCAATTAACAGGTAGAATGAATTTTTAAGTTCAGCTTTAGAGACGTCCTTCAAGATCGCTGTCGACGCCTTTTTAATGGCTTCGACGTCGCCATAAAGCTATCCTTTCATCGACAAATGTAGTTTGAAGAATAGATAGAAATCGCAGTGAGGTCAAATTCGGTGAATACGGTGAACTGGTTGATGGTTAAAATGCCATTTATAATTAGAAAATCAGTGATAAGCTTTGAGCGATGAGATGGTGCATTATCATGTAACAAACGCCAGCTACCATTTTGACGATATTGAGGGCGCGCACGACGAATATACGCCAAAAGATGCTTCATAACACCAAGATAATATACAGCATTGACTGTTTGACTAGTTGGTACAAACTTCTTGGGCACTATGCCTTTCGAATCATAAAAACAAATTAACATTTCCTTCACTTTTGATTTCACCAAGCGGCTTTTTTTTTCGATCTTTCTTCGCTTGGATGCATAGTCACCAATAGCTCTTTAGATACGATATCGGAACCATTAGCTACATTTTTGACTTTTACGACTTGCTTTCGTTCTGTTAAATAGGATTCAATCCATTTTAAGGCGACATCTTGAATACCATACCGATTCAATTTCTTTATCAATATATCAAACTTTATGTAATCAAATGCTTTTGACATATTTAAGAACATACCACAGGCCATTTTTCTGTTATCTAAAGTTCTAACCAGATTTTGAGTAAATTCGAAAATAGCAGTTTCAAAGCTTTTAGATTTTTAGTAACCGTGTTGTGTTGTTCTAAACAAACTGTTTTTAGCAAAGAATTTGTAAATACGAGTATGTACCACTTTTCCAAAAATTTTTGAAAATGTACATAGTAATGACACGGGTCTGTAATTCTCAAATAATTCAGAGTCCCCTTCCTTGTAAATAGGTTTTACAATTGAGTACTTAAGCTTTCTAGGGAATATTCCACTCTCAAAAGATTTATTTATGATATTACCTATACATAATGGTTTCAGTATTATTTCTTTGCACATTTTTACTATGGATGTTTCTGATTCCTTCAATAGTAGACCGTAGTTCAGTTATTGTAACCCTCTCAAAAAATAACATAGTTTGCGAGCCTAGGGGAATATCATTAATAGAATAAACTTTTGAATGAGACTTAGAGAGTTTGTAAGCAGAATTTATAAAGTAATTGTTTAGTTCATTTGCTCGCTCTTGAGCATGAATCGTAAGTGGGTTTTTTTACATTCGTATTTACAATATCACGTATTATAGACCAAGCAGTTTTAGATCTGCTTCTGGGCTTCCGGACTGGAACCGCGTCACTTGTATATCTGCCGACGTTTCGTACCCATTTGTATGGGACATCTTCAGGGCTCAACTACTGCACTGAAACTGGTGTAAGTCGATGGTGGACAGGTTTATAAACCCGTCCTGGAAGCCCAGAAGCAGATCTAAAACTGCTTGGTTTATAAACCCGTCCACCATCGACTTACACCAGTTTCAGTGCAGTAGTTAAGTCCTGAAGATGTCCCATACAAATGGGTACGAAACGTCGGCAAATATACAAGTGACGCGGTTCCAACCCGGAAGCCCAGACCCCACGACCGCGAAAGTCTACGTATCAGATTGGTTTTAGATCTATTATCAGATTTTTCTAGTTTGTTTAAAAATAACTTATTCTTTTCTAATTTCAATAAGTTGTTATATTCTTTCTTGGATTCAATAAAGGCTAACTAAAATTCAGGATACCTTACGAAAGCAAGTCGTATTAGTTAAAAATGTAGCTAATGGTTCCGATATCGTATCTAAAGAGCTATCGGTGACTATGGGTATACCGCAGAGCAGTATCCTGGGTCCTCTACTTTTTATTATACTTATAAACGATCTCATTTCTAATACTGCAAAATGATAGTATTCTTTTTACAATCCTCTACCTCGGGAGAATGTAGTATGTGTTTATGTTTCGCTTTATTTACTTTTTGTAAATCAGGAAGGATATTCAACATCTACGAAGCCTAAAATACCAAAGAAAAGATTCTAATTTCAACAAACATCTAATAGAAGCGAAGCATAACATACATAAAAATTTTAAGCCGCGAATACTTCACATACCTAACAAAAGTCAGCAACTAAATTTCTTGGAATGAATGGAAATGAGTAAGTGAAAAAAACTCAATTCTATTACCCTTTTTAATGATTAATTAGATTAAAACGATTCATCTTTTTTAGATTTATCTTAATTATTAGCATTCATTTTTTATATTTTAATCTCTTACTCGAATTGTATCTTATAATTTCATTAGTTCTTAATGTTTTCCTAGTATTTATGTTTGTAGATATTTCGAAGAAAGTTCTATTAGCGATAAATAATCTCGTATGTATATTTTACCTCGTTTCCCTTCGTGTAGTCAAATTTAATTATTACTTTTCGTCTTCTTATATAAAAGAGATTCTAGCCTGTATTGTACTAGCCCGATAATGTTCTAACAGACAAGAATAGTCCCAGTAAATGCATAATACAGCGTGAAATTTAGAAAGTATTTTATTTATTCCTTAGTTCAATTGAATTTCACAAATATACACATAAGTGCGAAATTTTAAACGAACAACGGTAAAATACGACTTCTTAGAACTACGGTGAGTTCTAAATATATAAATACATAAAATTGTAAACATTGTAATTAGCGGGATGTACGAAATGGTGAAAACTATGATTAGGAGTTCACTGTGAATAATCACTGTACAATACATTCGCCCATATCTACCGCTAAACAGACACTAGATGATCTCGAGTGACAAATTAACTAATTAACGAGTGAAATTTCTTTGAAATGTTGCTTCTTAGTACGTATATACTGTAATATATTATTTCGAATGATCGATTGATTCAATGTATCATAGCAAAGACAGATGCATTCGGTTTAAATAGTAATACAGAGACCCCTATTCATTTACACTTAAGCTCAAGGAACCTCTTCTGGGTATACACGCGAATTCCAGAATGAATTCTTCATTCGTATGTAAACACGCTGCTATTAAATTCACTTCCAAGTCAGACCAATTGGTAATCGACAATTTTTTATATAAATTTTTCAATGCACACTTAATAACAAGTACATATGGCATATACAAGGGTAGCCGTTAATATTTCGGGAATAGCAAACAAAAGAAAATTTTATTGCCGAAAATAGTTTTATTGCTTTTCAAAATATTCTCCTTGAAAATCAATGCACTTTTGCATTCGTTTAAACCAATTCGCAAAGCTTTGCTGCCACTGTGAAGGCGGTATCTCCAAAACATGAGTTTTGAATACTTCAACTGCCTCTTAAGGCGTAGAAAACCGTTGACTACGAAGTTTATTCTTCATGTGTGAGAACAAAAAGAAATGACAGGGTGCTAGATCAGGGCTCAGATGGCTCATCAATTCAATGTTTTGCCCGGTCAAATATTCAATTGTTTGAATATTCAATTGTTTGAACCGACCTGTGAGAGCTCGCTTTGTCATGGTGGAGAATGATCTGTCGTTTTCGGTTTGTTTTCCTTGTTTCTTCGAAAACTTTTGACAAACAAATAGTTGTGTACCATTCGGAATTGATCGTTTTACAACTCTCTAAAGGCATGGTTGCAACGTGACCATTTTTTCCGAAAAAACAGCCGACCATTTGTATTGATGTGCTTCGAGCGCGAACAACTTTTGTTGGTTTCATACGTTGGGTTCATACGTATAGATCCAAGATTCATCACCTATGAAGATTTTATAAATGTTCTTTGAAGCACCGCCAATATATTTTTTATGCATTTCTTGGCACCGATCGACGCGAGTTATTTTTTAAGCGGTTGTCAAATTATGTGGTACCCAATGTGAACATAGCTTCTTAATGTTCATTCAGGATCTTATGCACGCTGGTGTTACTAATACCTAGAGATGCCTCGATCTCACGGTATGTCACATGACGGTCTTGCATTATCAATTCAGACACTGCATTAATGTTTTCCGACACAACAACATATGGGACGACCTTTACGAAATTTATCGCCCAAAGAACACCGTCCATGTTTGAATTCACTATATCAACGATATACCGTAGTTTTCGATAGTACTTCATCACCATATAAAGCATTCAGCTCGTCGATGCACTTTTGTTGAGATAATCCACGCCGAAAGTTATGAAAAATAATTGCACGAAAATGTTCGCGAGTTTTTTCAAGTTACTGTCAACAATAGAAATAGCGACCGGATAATATGATTTTCAAGGTAAATATATTGTCAAGAACAACAAACTTCACAATGCAATCATCACATCGGAGGCAACACAACATTGTTGCCAGTTCCCGAAATATAAACGGCTACCCTCGTAGCATATATAGTTGTTTAGATTTCAATCAGCAAACAGAATATTTCACTGAGATATACAAACATCAAAAATACTTGTATCTCTACATTTGTAAAGCATCTTTAAAGTAACACTTGTGTATAATTCAATTCTATTGAATTCTATGTATTTCGTAGGTCATTTATTAGTACATAAAAAGGATCAATCAATTATACATTGCTAATTTTTTTTTGATAATCTTTTATTATCTTTGTATGAACTTTATAATTCCTTGTTCGCAGAAGAACTTATCTTTATCGGCGAAAAACTTGGCATTGATTTATAGATAGATTTATTTATCGTATATACAGGTAGATTTATTTATCCCCCAGTATTGTACAAACAATAGGATGTATCAGTACGTTACAAACAACATCAAAATAATAAATAACGTTAAGTATACAAAAGGAACTGTACTGTACTAATTCCTAACAAGAAACTGACTTATCTATCTATATAGCCTTATTTGACTTGAACGTTACGTCATGCAAAGAATTGAAGAGAATTAAACAAGTGGAAATCTAAAAGCGCAATGTCAAATTCCATCTGAGATCAAATAATTTTTGACGGGTGATCAAACTCGTATATGGTCTCACGGTGCCGTGATGAAATATTACTACGATCAATGATCAATGATAGATTCGTTTAAATTGTTCAATTTACGATGGTACACACTAGAATTAATTACTTTGTTTCTTGGTAGCAGTTCGAAAAACACGATACCTTTAAAATTCCACCACAGTGAGAGTATACATTTCTTCTGATGAATGTCTGCTTTCAATGACGTTTTAGACGAATCTTGATTTCGGGACCAAAATCGTTTTCGCATCAAGTTGTAAATAATACGCTTATCATCTCCAGTTATCGGTCGTTTCAAAAAAGGATATGTCCTCACGTTTAAGTGAACTTTTTCTAGAGTACGAGGAACCCAAATATTAAGTTTACCAACTGACGTATCCCAGCTTCTTCGTGTGATCACTAGAGCGGCGACGAAAGTGGCAATACCATAGGCGGTACGGTAGAACAGGCAATTGGTGCGCAGTGAATGAGATCATTCACATCAAATACAATACGGTTCACGGTTGGTGTTTAAGTGTAAATTATAAACTGCGGCGAAAGTGTCCGTAGCAGTGCCGTGTCTAGACTTATTCTTACACAATTAGTGCTTACCTAGTAATATGTAATTTCATAACCCTGGTAATGTGTTGTGGAAGTAACTGTACATCTGCATCATTGCATACGTCTCTACGGTTGCTTCTGTAAATGACGTCCTTCGCGACGAGAAAATGTTTTTGTATAGAGAAAAAGATCGTTTGGCGTCTATTGATGTAATTTTGGCAGAAAGAAGCTGTTGTTCAAAATCATTCCAGGGCTCACTATTTGCACATTTGTCATAAATAGTTCTTAAATGTGCAAGTCCGGATTTTTTTTTAAAACACTTAATAATTTTTGATGAGCTCGTACACCAGCAGCGTCAGTTAAACTATGCAAATGAGCGGTCACATTTTGCACTATGCATAGTGATGCGTCTAAGGGCAGCGAATCGTTTTCGTTTTGAAGTTTTGTAATTGCTTCTACTAATGGATGGTAATTGTTATATATTGTATGCAGATCTTCCAGAATTTGGGGATTTTCAAATTGATGTTGACTGTCTCTGATTGCTTGGGATTCGGTTGGCCTAAATTTTGATATAACGAATTTAACTTTGTGAAAATTCTTATGGTAATAAAAAGCTGCATTTAGCCACGTGCCCCATCGTGTAAGAATGGGTTCCGGTGGTTCCGAAATATCTGGACAAGTTTTATGAAATTCTTTAAGTCGTTTAGAGGATTTAAGAAACACTTGTTTGGTGGATCCAATCAAATGATCAACGTTTTTATAACTACTTCTAACATTTTCAGCAACTAAATGAAGAGCAAGGAGTACACAAATTATGTGTATTAATTTAGGAAAAGTTACTTTTAGTAAACGTCCGAGTAGTAACATAGTAGCAACACCATCTGTTACAAGCATGCAGACTTGACTACTATGAATGTGAAATTTCTTTAAGGTGTTCATTATTATTTGCCGAATATTTGCCGCAGTACATGCTTGTATACGTTTACAGGCTAACAAATAGGGCTGTGAAAATGTGTTAGCTGATAAAATACGTACGATTACGTTTATTATACTATTTTTTTTTAAATCAGTAGTCTCATCTACAGTAATCCACACATTTTTATTATGCAATTCTCTTCTTGCTATATTTTCAAGCCTCTCTCTTAAACGCGGCAAATGTTTATGTAAAGTTCTTCTTGCAGGTAATTTATAATTTGGTAGATATTTATTCCAGAACACTTGAAAAGGGCGTTTGCTGATTAAACGAAGCGGCAAATTACATGCAGTCAACATAAATAAAAAATCATAAAGGAATGTTGCATAAGGTATTTCATTTCTTTTGTTCAGTTTATGTATTGCACTGTTCATATGTTTTTTACAGTTGTCTTTCTTCCGTATTATAAGTCGCTTATTACAAACCAAACACAATACTGCACATCCATCATATTTTAAATCGGGAAATTCTGCTATGTATTTTCTAACCGACGTAGCAAACGGCACAGACTTTCGCGACATGTTTGTGTGAAGTTATTATAAACACTAACCGTGAACCGTATTGTATTTGATTGCCCGTTCTACCGTACCGCCTATGGTATTGCCACTTTCGTCGCCGCTCTAGTGATCACGAACACTAAAATGAGGGATGTTTAACGTTTCTGCAATCTCGTATTGCGTGTCGTGGATTTGAGTCGATCAAGGCAATATTGTAAATCTTAATTTTATTAAAATAAAATAGTTTCCTTTTTATCTAGTTGTAATTATGTTTAATAAAACTTCGTAAATTTTCTTTTTTAGATAAAATTAAAAAGTCCGCACCAAGCAGGATTGTGAATGTTTCGTCCGTGGTAGCTCGAGATTGTAAATTACAAGTTGAAACAATGAACAAATTTCCAACTGGTTTCAATAAAGCATTGACTAATATGCAAATGTACGCCAACACCAAATTATGCAATATTCTGTTCACAAATGTATTAGCCAAAAAATTAACTGGTACAGGAGTTACGGTAAATTCTTTACACCCTGGCGCTGTAAAAACCGAGATATTAAGAGATTTAACTGGTATATTCAGAATAATTATAGATTCAATAATTAATCTTTATTTTAAGGTGAGAAATAATGTGTTACCATCCGCGTAACAATTCTTATATAACTGAGTATACCTTATATTTGTTACAATCCAATTTTCCTATTTTTCTACATTTGTACTGTAGAAGCACGAAGATTGTATTCTCAATTATATGGTTCGATAGATCAGATTAAATTAAACTATTTTATTGTCTTGTATTAATAAAGGGTGTTTCAAATTGCGCGGGTTTTTGAAAGAATAAATAAATAGATGGCGCACTGAATTTGTCCGGGTATGTGGGCATTTAAAAAGTGTGATGTATGACATTTATAAAAATGGCTTCGTGCACGATACAACATGTTCAAATTGTTGAATTATTTTATTAAAATCAGCTTTCTGTCAAAAGAGTTTTTAGAAAATTACGTGAATTTTATGGTTTACATTCCAGACAAAGGGCGCAACTTTACTAACCTCATTTACATGTTCTGAAAACACACCAGCAAATTTCATTTTAGTTCTTTCTATTAATTATGATTTATTCAAGTGTAATTCCTTTTTAATTTTTGCAGACCTCCGAAGAGGGAGCGCGCACTACAGTATACGTAGCCACTTCTGAAAAGCTAGATGGCGTTACTGGAAAATTATTTGAAAACTGCAAAGAGATCCAGATGTATCCTAATGCTCTAGATCCAGTTTTTGCTCAGCAGATTTGGGAAAAAAGTGAAGAATTTGCTAAGTTGAGTTCGCAAGAGAAAATCAAATAAGATTACTTTGTGTACATACCAATTTTTTTAAAATAAATAAGTTTGATTGAAATACTTAATTCGTGTTTTAATAATAATACCCTATTTATGATTATCATTGCATATGCGGAGCTGGTTCTTAGAAGGGCTATCAGTTGCTCTACTTCGAGGAACAAGGTCTGTATTATCATCCGAAAGCATCATTATCATAACGCATATATTCCTTGGATAATTATATACAAGGTCATCACAATTCAAAGACCCGGGAATCCTAAAAGTATCATTTTCTTTGATAAAAGTCCAGTTCTTCGTTCCAGAAATAATACAGGTGAAGGATGGATTAACTATTTATTATATATATTATATTATTATATTTAACTATATTTATATAAAACAATATTTATATAAAAAAGGGCGATAAAAATCATCTAGAGAATTATAGGTCTATTAATTTACTAACAATCTTCTCCAAGATATACGAAAATATTATGGATCCATTTCAATTTACTGTCGTCTAACCAGCATGGTTTTCGCAGGGAAAGGGGTACCGATACGGCGCTCTTCGAGTTCTTGCACACCATGCATCACTCATTGGACAACGGCCTGCCTTGTCTTGGGATATTCATTGATCTTTTAAGAGCATTTGACTTGGTCTATTATGATATTTTACTGCACAAACTGTCGCTATATGGTGTCAGGGGCATCGCCAACAAATGGTTTGAATCTTATCTCACTAACCGTAAGCGGAGTGTCAGGATCGGTAACTGTCAGTCCAGCTACATTGGTGTTAATAGAGGTGTCCCCAGGGATCTATCTTGGAACCCCACACTATTTTTGGCCCCACAGGAAGAAGTCACAGGGTGTCAAATCCGGTGACCGTGGAACCCAGTTGAGACATGCAAAGTCGCCAGCTCCTTGACGACCAATCCAACGGTTCGGTAGAGTTTCATTCAGATATTCACGCACTTGGCGACTCCAGTGAGGGGGTGACCCGTCTTGTTGAAAAATGAAGTTGTCTTCGTACAGCCTCGGCAACAACCAGTTTTGTAACATAGCGAGATACTGCTGACCGTTAACGGTGTTTCCAACAAAGAAAAATGAGCCGTAAATAGATGATCGGGATATCGCACAAAACACATTGATTTTAGGCGAATCTCGTACATGTTCAATTGCTGTATGTGGGTTCTATAGACACCAAATTCGAACATTGTGTTTGTTTACCAGACTACTAACATGGAAAGTCGCTTCATCACTGAACACGATGCATTGTGCGAAAGTATTATCATTGTCAATAGCATCATGAATGTCGTTACAAAATGCCACACGTTTCCGTTTGTCATCAAGACGCAGAGCTCGTAACAACTGTAACTTGTAAAGCATCATAACCAACCGACGTTTCAAAACACGTCAAATTGTTGTTGTAGGCAGTTGTAATTACCGACTGGCTCGACAAGTTGATTTTGAAGGATTATGTTGGAAAGCAGTTTGAATTTGTGCAACATTTTCTTCAGAAACACGAGGGCGGCCAGGACTCTTTCCTTTACATACACATCCTGTATCAACAAACTGTAGATACCATCTGCTAATGTTCCACCCATTCGGAGGATCAATTTGGTAGCTCAACCTGAAACGTCTTTGCACTGCAATCACGGAATTGCACTTCGCAAACTCGAGAACACAAAATGATTTCTGTTGCGGAGTAGCCATTTCAAACAATAACGGTTACCAAGAAAAATAGAAGACAACTGACATCTAGCGGCTATTAAATAAACTAGACTATGTATTCGTGTCTCCAACAGCCGAGCAGAGGCGCAGCGATCGATAGTTTGGATAAAATAATACTTTGTAATACGTATATTCTTTTTGAAACACGCTGGATTTAAGGAATACCTGAACCTGTTATTTTCTTTATTTAATATACAACTTTCATTATATACATATATTTAAAGGTTACGGGTGGGTGTAATTGCAGGATACCGTATAGATTTTTATTTGAATTTGCACTATTTTTCTTTAAAAAATTAAATAATTTATGAGATGAGACTTATTGCCAAATTTCCCTTATCCGTAATTAACTCAAAAAGGAAATAAAGAAAAGCAATAAAGTAGATTAACGCGATCATGATATGTATATGTATAATGCTCACCTCCTACCAAATTGTACTTTAATACATGCATACATATGTCAAGTAAATTGATTTGCAATTTTAATGACTATTGTTTAATTTTCTAAAATAACGCATGTCATTCCTATCAAAAATGTTATCTTATCGCCTTAATATGTAACGCTTCAGTAATAAATAGAGGCAACTAATATTCGATTCCGAAAAGTTCGGTATTCATTAAAAATCGTTTATTTCCAACATGTTTTGCTGCTCGTGTATATTATTTTGGTTTGTTATTGCAGCAATTGCGTTAAAAATTTATTTAAAACTTAGACTTAGACAAAATGGAAGTTACATTTGTCTGCAGGGAAAGACAGCTATTGTTACCGGCGCTAACACAGGTATAGTTTTCGTTTGAGTATCTTTTAATTCTAAACATTCCAATATTTCAGAGTTACAGTAGTAAAAAATTACAATACCTTACGGTTTATTAATAACATAACATATAATTTGTTTAAAAAGAATTGAGGAAGTTAAAAGATAAACCTGATGTTTGACTAATTGCATATTACATTGATTGCAGCTAAAAAATTATAAAAAAGCGTTGTTTGTTGATATTTTTTTAAACAATTTGCTTAAATTACTAATTTCTATCTTCATCTTGAATTCTGCGCTTGAACCGTGTCTCGGATAATACTGACACCGAAATTTCGTCACACGCGACATCTTCAGGACTTAACATTTGCGCTGAAACTGTAAAAATCTGCGGTGGATGGGTTTATATAGGAATATTGATCAGGGGTCGATGGAGTGTTACGGTTACGATTGAGAAGTTTGGAGAAACAGGATTGCTAGGCGCTGTGTACATTATAACCATCATCACAGTTTACATTATTGGGGTGTTTAGAGATCTCTATACATTCACGGATTTTTCCATTATAGTAATGACTAATGCGGTACAGTATTTTGGTTGAATCAAACTGGATGTAGTGCCCGGATTCAAGCCTATGCTTCAACAAGTCCAGAGTCAGCTACGCACAGCAGCCTGGTACAACGCTCATGCTCTGAAACACTAGTGCCGATAGACTGCTTTGTTTCGCCATTGTATATATGGTACTGCGGCATGGGCAAGGAATCCTGTACACACCAGGTGAATCTAAAGAAACACGGTTTTGTACTGAAAATGGGTGCGAAAGTTTGAAATGGGGTTTAAAGATAGTTTTGGCATTGTTTTTAAGAAGTATTCTACTGATGCCGTCATTAATGCCTTGCATGTATATAGGGCAAATGGGCTTTAGAGAGGGGTTATGATCTATGGTAAGTATTGAATTGTGGAATTATAGAATTAAGATATTGGACTATGGTCTGTTGAATACCATATTTAGAGAAATTGTTAATTATAAGGGCATTGGTGATGTAACTTCCTAGGAGAGAGGATACTGGTCAGATATGTCGAAAGTTTTCCCAAGAATTAAGTCACATCACTAAGGCCCTTACAAACAAGAATTTCTCTAAACATCATATTCAACAGATCATAGACCGACATCTTAATCCTAGAGTTCCACAACCCAATACTCAGCATGCATCATCCCCCTCTCTCTAAAGCCTATTTACCCTATATACAAGGCACCAATGACCGCATCATTACTATAACTATAACATACAATATCAAATCCATCTCTAAACTCCATTCCAAACTTTCGGATCCATTTTCAGTAAAAGACTGTATTTCTCTAGAATCACCTCGGGATTCCTTACTCGTGCGACAGTGTGTATGTTGGCGATACAAGACGGTCTGTCGGCATTCGTGTTTCAAGTTGCTACGTATAGCTGGTTCTGCACTTGCTGAGCATAAACTTGGAACCGGACATCATATTTAGTTCCATTCAACCAAAATCCTGTCCTGCACTATGACGGGAAAATCCGACATCTCTAAACACCCTTATTACCGTAGTGATGGTTATCCTCTACACAACGCCTGGCAAACCTGTATCTCCAAACTTCTTAACTGCAACCATAATGCTCCATTGACCCCTGACCAATATTCCTATATAAACCCATCCATGATAGACTTACGCCAGTTTCAGCGCGACTGTTAAGCCCTGAAGATAACCCATATAAGTGCTGACGAGACACCGGTACCAATATTGTCTAAGGCGCGGTTGCAGCCCTAAAACCAAGATAAAGAAAGTATGGACCACCACTACGGAAGTCTGCGAGCCAAAATTACTCATTTCTAATATGAATTCTCATATTTTTTATTATATAATATTATTACAATATTTTTTCAACAAATTTAAGTCATCTAGCGCATATTTGCGTTTTCACTATATTTTTACATAAACAACATTGAACATTTTACAGATAGGAATCAATAATAAAAACATGTGTTTAAGTTTCAAAATTATATTGTGGATACTACATATATTTCACCATATCATGACTTCCCCAGGTGGAAGAATTTTTTTTTCTTCCACCTAAGGAGGCCATTGTATGTTGAAACACATGTAGTATCTACAGTATAATTTTTAAACTTAAATATCTGTGTTTCATTAGCTTAATGAAACCTTAATACGTTAAATATTATTTAGTCTTCAATAAATATTTCCGGTTAGTTCCCAGTTTAAATAAATTTTTAAAAATATGTTTGCAGGCATTGGTTACTTTACAGCCTTAGACTTTGCTAAGAGAGGAGCCAGAGTTATTTTAGCCTGTCGAAATAAAGACAAAGCCGAAGATGCCCAAAGAAGAATTATTAAAGCAACTCAAAATCCAAATGTCGTATTTAAATTGATAGACATGACTTCTCTAGAATCTGTGAGAGCCTTTGCTAAAGAAATAAATGAAACAGAAGAACGTATAGATATATTAGTTAATAATGCTGGAGCTGGAGGATTGGGTAACCATGTTACAAAAGATGGATTACAGATAACGCTACAAGTAAATCATGTTTCTGGATTTTTGTTAACGCATCTGTTAATAGGTAAGTATTAAATATTAATTATTAATTTTGAGCATAGCTACGGGTTCGCCAAAAAGGCTGGATAGGTGCGATTATAAATAAAATAAATAGTGTTTGTAATTCTAACGTATGAAAACGATTTAGAAATTTATTTACTTTTGTCGCAGGTAACAGTTCATTTTTGTGAGGCCGAAACTTTGCGTCACTGACATGATGTAAGCTATCGACCTCCACGCGTTCGCTCCTCCTTGATTATGTTAGATTATTGTATATTGATTATGTTAGCATATACACTGTCTAGTTATAAACACTGCTAAAGTTACTCAATTTCGAATTAGAGAATTTCAAAACAGCGTGAACGTGTCATCGGTAACATGAAATGCGTCAGTACTTATTTGACAGTTGCTTCGTAATCGCTCTCTGTACTATATAATTGTTCAAATTCTATAAATATATTACTGTCATTGCAACGCACAAAGTGGTAAAGAGTATGCAATAGATTTTAGTCCTTTTTTCTCTCCCTTAATATTAACAATCGTTTCATGTGTCATACATTGCTCGTTTTTGCGACATTGGTGGTGGGCGACATTATTGACTTCATCTCGTTCGTCCGTACGGTGCACGTACTTCAAACACTGTGACAGGTCCTCGTGCAAGAATTACTCAAAATTCACTGCAAGAGAAAATAAACTTGTTCTTTGAAAAGAACATTACGCTTATAAAAGAAGCAAATACCACCTTTTTACACCAGTCTTGAAGGCCATAAGCCATTAACGGCAAAGGACGTTATCGTCGAGTCATTCTTGTAGGAAAAAATCTTTATTATAAAAGAAAAATTTAACCGATAAAATGATAGAGTATCTAGAAGTTCAGAAAGTCGTGACACTGGTTCAACGTGGTCACCTCGGGTTTCAGAAAACTATTTATTTTTGCGTAGACCTGAAAGAATCAATAAATTGTGATGAAGTCTCTAACACACCACACTTCTTCTTTAAAGGAAAAGAATGAGTGTTTTAACAGGGTCCAGCTTTCGCTCGTAAAGTGAAGGTGATCTAAACATAGCTGGAAAAGTATTTCTGAGCTTATTAAGGTTTCCGATTAGCCGTCTGCTAGCTCTGACCTGAAGATATCTGATATGGTTTGTAGGAAACGTCATCCAAAATCATAGTTTTGGAAACGAAATTTTCTTGAAACTGCAGCAAAACTATTCCTAGAAATAGTGTGTAAATCTATAGATAAATAGCCCGGTTATTTGCAAGTGTATGGACACAGGGGATAAATATCATTCGGAAACTTATTTTCTGAACTTATTTTCTGAAGCTCCTATAAAATTAAAATATAGGTTCATAGTTTACTAGGATAAGATGCTTCGAAAAAACATTATTAGTTCATTTTAATGTCGTATTATTGTTTTGCTGAAGAGTTTTATTTATTGACAAAGGAAAATGGAATGTCAGGTAGTTCAACAGGGAATTCAATGCATAAAGAGTCACTAAACTCATTTGTGCCGTTTACGGAGAAACCAGAGTTGGGGAGAGTACAGCACGAAAATAGTTTTGTCAATTAAAAAAGAGCCATTTTAACATAAGCAATTCTCGAACTCTAGTAAGACCATCGGGCTTCAGGCATGGATTCAGAAAATTGCCAGGTCGTAAATAAGATCTTAACTTCTTCATTTCATAAAAGTAGACCGTGATGATGCCAAAATTAATCATTTCATTTAGTCTAAGTTAAAAACATTTAATTTATTTTTAGTACAAACATGTCGTTTATATTTAATCGTTAATCCAATCTCTAATTATATATATACATTACTATCTTCGACCTTCTAAAATACCGGCGTAATCTGCATCTGTACAGCACAACATTTTGTGATAATTATGGATGTAACTCTCTCACTACTAGCACCCAATTTTATTTTAATATTCTATTCTCTTCGTCCATAATATTAGAAATAGTCAAGGCTAGGTAAAAACTTCATAATTTTTGATGCATAACTATCAGAGCAAACATGAGAGAAAATTCCCGTAAAACTCATAACTAAGCAACGTAATTTCTTCTGGAGTAGAAATTAAGTTCCTACCGGTGTAACAATTTTTATAACAATGTGAGAGCCTTTTCTTGCCGAACTAATCCGAAGAACAACCCATTATCCCATTCTACGTAACATAGTAGACGAGCCTTCATGCTGAAGAAAAATATCGAACATTAGACTAGAAAAAGACTGTTCGATGCATAATTAATCTGATTTAAGTTACGACTAGCTGTGGAACTATTAACTATTGGATTGGACATTGGTTCATAGTTATATAGGATAAGATATGTCAAAATTATTTTAAAGCCACAAAATAATCGTATTATTGTATAGTATCAAGTCAATTAAAGAGTTTTATTTATTGACAAAAGAATATGGAATGTGAGGTAGTTCGATAGAGCAGGTAATACATAAGAAGTCGCTAAACTCATTTGTACGTTTACGGAGAAAACGCAATTGGGGAGAGTACAGCAAGGATATGTTTTTTTTTTCAATTAAAAAGGGCCTTTTTGACACAAACAATTCTCAAACTCTAGGAAGACCATCGGTCTTCATGGAACCGAAAAATTGCAGATCATAAAAAAATAGGAATATATTCTTGAGTAGATCATGTATTTTGTTTATTAAAAAATTAATAAATTTTGAATTAAATAAAAACGCTACGAACTTTTGCATCAATCTAATATGTTTACTTTGCTATATATAAGTAAGCAAAAATAAGTGTAATTCGAGGTGTTAAAATTACTCATTGCCTCAATGTCAAGTTAGTGTAGCACAAAATGTTAAAATCAATTATTGGTGCAGCGAAATCGAATGAAGTTTATTATAAGGCAATATATTAATCCAAGTTTGACGGATTTATATATTATATTTTTAGATTCGCTATAATGATTTTACATTTTGCTGAAATTACAAGATACATAAATTAATTTTATACAATTTCTGAGAATTGAGTACAACAAGGTTATTTATGATTTTAAACGGTAAGATAGAATTGATAAGATATCATATGAATCAGAGAACATGTAACGACAGACGCGAATTTTGTACCTAAAATTGTTAGATCACTTTTTGTTAAGATAAGCGACATGAATGTTCACGTTTTCATTTTATCTCCTTATTTTATCATGTAGCAAAGATAGTATCTGCTGACGAAATCCTATAACATGGGTGTAATAGGTTATAGTTTGAGATGCGAAAATATTTTGAATATGACTAAGTTTCGGATTAATATAAATTATTCATATAAACATTATTACATGTTATTATTTAAAACTTTCTTTCGAGCTTAAATAAAAATTAATTATTATACAAAGGATACTAGGAAAGTTTTGCAATACAGCTTTGTTTATTTAATTTTTTCAAAGTAATTTCCTCTACACTCAATACACCTCTCCATCCTCCGAAACCAATCTTTAAACCAATTCTGCCAAGTTTCACTAGGGAGTAACGCACACTCGTCGTCCCAAGCGCGCAGAAGGTCCTCATCACTGAAAAACCGCCTCCCTTTTAGCTTCATTTTCACATGCGGGAAGAGTGCAAAGTCGCAGGGAGTAAGATCCGGACTGTAGGGAGAGTACTCGAGAAGTTTCAACCCTATCGTGGTCAAATATTCGGTGCAGGCTTTGGCGCAGTAAGCTGGAGCATTATCATGATGGAGAAACCAGGTGTTCATTCTCGACTTTGGCGGCAGGTTCTTCAGAGATCCAGTTACTTTTAGGCAGGCACTGTTTACTATACCACTTAGCTGTGACTGTCTTCTGTGTGTCCAAAACGACGCGTTCTACAATTCCACTCGATTTGAAAAATACAGCTATCATTTTCTTCTATACAGATCGGGATTTTCTGACAACTACAAGTGTATCCTCATCATCGAAGACCCAAACTTTGTTTTGACCTTTGGTCGGCACATCGTAATAGTACAGCCAAGTCTCGTCACCTGTCACGATGTTGTTCACATACCGAGATTGTCTCTTATTAAACTTTTTTAGCATCTCCCGGCACTAAGTCACACGTCGTGTCATTTGCTCTTCAGTCAGTCGATGCGGCACCCAGAGAGAACAAAGTTTCTTCACGTGCAAATGATCATGCAGAATCAGCAAATTGCTGGTGCATTTAAGCCTAAAGTATCCTCTATTTGTTGGTAAGTCACTCGCCTGTCCTCGCCAAGCTTTTTCTTCACAGTAGTAACGTTTTCCTCCGTAACTGACGTTCGTAGCCTTCCCGGCCTCTCAGCATCCTCCACAGTTAAATTTCACCTTTGGAAGTCTTTATACCACCTGAATATCGTTGTACGATGTGGACAAACATCACGTAGTGCAAGAGTCATTTCTTCGAAGCACTCGTCTATGTTTAAACCACGCACGAAATTATAACGCAAAACTGCCCTTGTCTCATTTCGTGATCACAATGCCATCGCAAGCACTTTACACTGTCACTGCTAATGAATAACTGAGCCCATCAACATGGTGGGTACTATGCACATATGAACATGTCTCAACGTGCAGCAACAAGCGGCTTCCTACGATTCATTGTTGCATCATATTGTAAAACTTTCCTATACCCTTCGTATAATGTTTCATCTACGGTGACATATCGACGCAAAAATTCTCTTGATTTTCATTTGAACTTAGCCATACGGTTATTGGAAATTGTGATATGAATTTTCAAGCAAACACGGTGTTCATCTTATGGTTAGCTCTTTCGTATTTAAATGTTGCAAAATATTGTGTTGTGTACCGGTACGATTGAGATGTTTACTACATTAGTTATCTCACAAACTTTTATTCGACGGTTGCACTTTACATAGACTTCATTGATCATTTCTGGAGAAGTTATTGCAAGCGAACATGCTGGATATTCAACATCTTCTATGCTCATATGACCACTTCTGAAAGCAGTGGAACACATAGAAGTCATTCTATGGAAAAGCTCCATCATAATATTATGCAATTCTTCTTCAATTTATTTAATGGTTTTTCCACTTATTAGGTACTTCAATTAACTTTTTTTTTCTCTAGATTAACACCGATACAACAAATAGTTTTCTTTAAACGATTGTAATCTGTTTGTAAATGTGTGACAGATTTAGGTAAGATTTTGACAGCAAGTTTCTGAAACATAGCTGATGTCAGCAATGTATTCATAATGGCGAAAGAATTTCCAACTTTTGAAAAATTATTCTCCCGTCAAATCGCCTAGATGAAATTTGCCATACGAGGGTAGTTTGACAAGTAGTGAGAATGGAAAACAAAAACGAATTTTTTAAATACAAAATAATTTTTATTTTTCAATATATTCTCCTAAAAGAGCAATACATTTATTCCAACGGTGCTCCAATGCCCTTATGCCATCTCTAAAATGCGATTCCGGAAGGCTTGCAAAATACTCATTTACGAAGATGATAAGCTCGTCGTTAGACGAAAATTTCTTTCCACCTAGTACCGTTTTCAATTTTGGAAAAATGTGAAAGTCGGAAGGGGCGAATAAGGCGCATGCGGTACTATTTGGAAATGCAACTCGTGGATTTTGGACATCGCAACTGTGCTGGTATGCGAGGGAGCGTTGTCTTGGTGAAACAGAACCTTTTTCTTTGCCATTCTTGGCCGTTTAGCACGAATCTCAACATTTAATTTTTGTAGAAGTTCAGCATAATATTGTCCGTTTATTGTGTCACCTTTCTGAAGGTAATCAATGAGCAAAATGCCCTTCGAATCCCAAAAAATTGATGCCATCACCTTGTTTGCCGATAAAGTGGTTTTCGCTTTCTTTGGAGGTGCAGAACCACGTTCTAACCATTGTTTTGACTGTTGTTTAGTTTCGGATGTACTGTAATGTATCCAAGTTTCATCGGAAGTAACAAATCGCTTACAAAAATCAACCGGATTCCGCTTATAAAGGTCCAAACACTCATTGGAAATGCGCAAACGAGTGGACTTTTGATCAGTCGTAAGCAATCGCGGCACCCATCTTGCCAGAAGCTTGGAAAGGCCGAATTCTTTCGTTAAAATGTGGTGTAAGCGTTCTTTTGAAATGTTTACCATGTCTGCTATCTCTCTCACTTTGAGTCGTCAATCTTGCGTAATAATATTATGGATTTTTATAATCATTTCCTTAGAAGTCGCGATTTTGGGTACTCCAGAGCGCGCTTCATCAACACAGCTTGTTCTACCACGTTTAAATTCATTTACCCATCTACTTATTGTGGCGGATAATGGAGCTGATTAACCTAATGTTTCCCGTAACTCATCTTTTATTTCGGTAGCTTTCATACCCTTAATTACGAAGTATTTAATCACCGCACGATACTCTGCTTTTTCCATTTTAACAAAACGACGTGTTGCTTCTTTTTCAATCAGCTGTCAAAAATAAATTAATCAACCGATTTATCTAAATATCGGAATGTAACGTATAAATAAGCAACCTAAATTACAGTGCATTTGTTTTACCAATTAGAGCGCCACCTATGTGTCATTCTCACAACTTGTTAACTATCCTCGTAGCTTTCAAATTTGGTGTCGAAAGAACTGTTAGTTCATGAAATGACTTATTGTATTGTAAATATTTTCACTGGTCGATGATGGTCGATTTATCTTAGATGCCTCTGCATATCAGTGCTAATATAAAATAATTAAAATTAACAGTAAACTCTTTAAAAGTAATTGTAGTTATTACATTCAATGAAATCTAACAAAAGTTATTTTTTAGATAAACTTAAATCGTCCGCGCCAAGCAGAATCGTAAATGTTTCATCCATAGCAGCCAACTATTCGAAGCTTGAGATAGGAACAATTAATGAATTTCCAACTGATGTTAATGCTGTGATGGCTAACACCAAGTTGTATGGTAATTCAAAACTATGTAACATTCTCTTTACAATAGTGCTAGCTAATAAACTAAGTGGAACGGGAGTTACCGTAAATGCCTTACATCCAGGCGCTGTAGGAACTGAAATATATAGAAGAATACCAGGAATATTTAAAATAATGATGAACACAGTAGCAAATCTCTATTTTAAGGTAATTAGTAATATTACACAGTCTGTCGCATAGCAAAACCAAACCTTTTTAAAATATTAATTCTCAGTACAAAAATATGCGTTGGTAAGGTAGATCTTTCACCAATGTTATGTCAAAATATCATGACATTTGCATCATTACAAGCAGAGATATTGACCATAAAGTGCCAGTGTTTATTTGACATTAGTTGGAAAATGAATTTTAAACAAAGAGCAAATATCAAGTTCTGTTATAAAGTCTCGGTAATTAGTTCACTCAAACGTTTAAGTTGATGAAACAAGTGTATGGTAATGCGTGCTTATCACGTACGAGTCTGAATAAGTGGTATAAACGATTTAAAGGCCGTCGTACAGACATCCTGGTGCAAACAAATATGTGGTTACGGAAAGTAACATCGAGCCTGTGCGTGAATTTATCAGCGATACGTGGGAATGGAATTAAATATTTCCAAAGATTCACAGTATTTGGAACTGAGAAAGATTTGTGCAAGGTTTATTCCACACAAGCTAACTGAATTCAATATTGTGCAGACTTGATTAAAGGCTCAAAAAAGGACGAAAACCTCAAGTATTCTGTTGTGACTGGCGATGAGACGTGGTGTTTTTAATATAATCCAGAGACCAAGCGTCAAAGCTCTGAATGGAAGTATTCAATCGAAGAAAGACCGAAAAAAGCCATTTGGAGTAGTCAAAGTGAAGACAATGTTGATTTGTTTTTATGATTCAAAAGGCATAGTCCACAAAGAGTTTGTACCAACTAGTCAAACGGCTAATGCAATGAAGCGTCTTTTGGCGTGTATTCGCCGTGTGCGCTCCCGATAATGCACCATCTCATCGCTCCACGCTTACCACAATCTTTCTAACTACAAATGGCATTTTAACCATCAACCATTCACCGTATTCAGCGGTTTTAGCCTCCTGTGATTTCTATTGATTCTCTCAATTACATTTGGCGATGAAAGGACAGCGTTATGCCGACGTCGAATCCATTAAATAGGGTCGACAGCGATCTTCGCTGTCAGTCGACATGTTAATTGACCGTGCAAAACGTTGTGTTGAAGCCGAAGGTGACTACTTTGAATAAAATAGATGAATTTTACCAAAATAGTAAGCTTTTGTTTTTATTTTAAAAAAGTTAGATTTTCTCTAAGACAGACTGTGTATATTAATTAAGAATTAATATATTAGCTTTTGAATACAGATTAGCATCTCGTAAATTCGCTATAAATAAAACTATCCTACCTAAATAAATTGATTCGTAGCATATTTTAAAATTGAAATTTTTCATATTTCGTATCTTTTGTTTTTCTTGCTGTTTCCTTCTTTTTTTACTTACGAGGATAGTTTGACAAATAGTGAGAATGGCACATAGGTGGCGCTCTAATTGGTAAAACAAATGCACTGTAATTTAGGTCACCTATTTATATGTTTACATTTCGATATTTAGATAAATCGGTTGATTAGTTTATTTTTGACAGCTGATTTAAAAAGAAGCAACACGTCATTTTGTTAAAATGGAAAAAGCAGAGTATCGCGCATTGATTAAATACTTCGTAATTAAGAGTATGAAAGCTACCGAAATAAAAGATGAGTTACGGGAAACATTAGGTTAATCAGCTCCATTATCCGCCACAATAAGTAGATGGGTAAATGAATTTAAACGTGGTAGAACAAGCTGTGTTGATGAAGCGCGCTCTGGAGTACCCAAAATCGTGACTTCTAAGGAAATGATTATAAAAATCCATAATATTATTACGCAAGATCGACGACTCAAAGTGAGAGAGATAGCAGATATGGTAAACATTTCAACAGAAGGCGTACACCACATTTTAACGAAAGAATTGGGCCTCTCCAAGCTTTCGGCAAGATGGGTGCCGCGATCGCTTACGACTGATCAAAAGTTCACTCGTTTGCTCATTTCCAATGAGTGTTTGGACCTTTATAAGCGGAATCCGGTTGATTTTTATAAGCGATTTGTTGCTTGCGATGAAACTTGGATACACTACAGTACACCCGAAACTAAACAACAGTCGAAACAGTGGTTAGAACGTGGTTCTGCACCTCCAAAGAAAGCGAAAATCACTTTATCGGCAAACAAGGTGATGGCATCAATTTTTTGGGATACAAAGGGCATTTTGCTCATTGATTACCTTCAGAAAGGTGCCACAATAAACGCACAATATTATGCAGAACTTCTACAAAAATTAAATGTTGAGATTCGTACTAAACGGCCAAGAATGGCAAGGAAAAAGATTCTGTTTCACCAAGACAACGCTCCTATATACCAGCACAATTGCGATGTCCAAAATCTACGAGTTGTATTTCCAATTAGTACCGCATGCGCCTTATTCGCCGGATCTAGTCCCTTCCGACTTCCGCCTTTTTCCAAAATTGAAAACGGCACTAGGTGGAAAGAAATTGTCGTCTAATGACGAGCCTATCATCTTCGTAAATGAGTATTTTGCATGCCTTCCGGAATCGCATATTAGTGATGGCATAAGGGCATTGGAGCACCATTGTAATAAATGTATTGCTCTTTTAGGAGAATATATTGGAAAATAAAAATTATTTTGTTTTTAAAAAATTCGTTCTTTTACATTCTCACTACTTGCCAAACTACCCTCGTATAGACATTCTACTTAAACTGTTTTGGTATTCTCTCCTTCAGCATCCTTTCTTCTTTAAGCTCCGTTTAATTATCTTATTAATTACCACATATTTAACTCCAAATTAAATTGCTTTTCAATTGTTTCAGACTTCCGAAGAAGGTGCACAAACTACAATATACGTAGCTACTTCAGAAGAATTAAAGAATGTTACTGGAAGACTATTCGATAATTGTAAAGAGATTGCCTTATATCAGACTGCCGAGGACCCTGTTTTAGCTAGGAAGGTTTGGGAAAAATGTGAAGAATTTGCAAAACTGAATCCTAACGAGAGAATCAAATGAAACGACATCGTGATTATGTATAGATTATTTTAATATGTAAATTAAAATACCTTAGTTTTATTTGTTAATACTCCATCGTTCGTGACTATTAGGGTCGAAATTAAATCCAGAAAATATTTCTGTTAACCAGTAGTGTTTTGTTTGTCTATAAAAACTCAGTCTATACAATTTTCTGTCTTAAAGCAATAAATAGTTTGAATCATTTCGAACAGACATGAATAAATAAATACGCTGAAGTTTATTTGAACATAGTTCTAACGCTTGTGCTTTATTTAAAAATAATCTTCAACATGGCAGATATTAGGATTATTTCATTTCCATTCCGTTGATTGGTTAAAGATGCTGTAAAAGCGGTTCCAGAAGTATTTTACATTAATTTAAAAATTCGCGCAAGAAATTATACTAAAGTAAATTAGAGTTATATTTACGGCGCATTTAAACATTTAAAGACACGAACTAATACAGTTTATACAAACCTTATTTCACTTATGTGGGAAGTAATGGTATATCTATATACATATATATAAAAATGAATGTTTGTCTGTATGTCCTTTATAGAATCGTAAATTATGCATTTGATCATGTGATGATCTTTAGCAAAGTTGTTGTGCATGAGCCCACAAAGGTTTCTAAGTTGGTACGACCAATTTTCGACAGATAGCGCCACTGCCATTCCAATGAATTTCATATATTGCCGTGACAGTTCAGGTTGATTTGAATTGAAACGAAAACAGCGAACGAATGATGACGTTTCAAGTTGTGGGTGACATAAGAATTTATGTAAATCGTGAAATTCACCATTGAAACTGCCGTTGAATTTGCAATACACTGAGGCACCCACATGCAACATCAGCAAAAACTCTGGAATGGGCAAAGTACTCCAAACGTGTCAAATTATCATTGGGACGAATGTACAATGTCTCACAAGAAAGCATTGGAAGCGCTTGATCGTACACTGTGAGATTTGAGAGGAAACGCACGGATCTTCGGTGGCGCACTCATTTTATTGTCTGGTGTTTTTGACAAACACTGCCGGTTATACCACGTTCCATACCCGCTGATGAACTTAATGCATGTCTCAAATCATCAATTTTATGGCGTCGTTTACAGAAATTGACTTTGAGAACCAATATGCGTGTACAACTACAACGGGATGCATCGGCTGGAAATTTTGCAAAACAATTAATGGATATTGGAAATTGGCGAATGCAAATTTATGAATCTACGCAATGTATCACCTTGCCAGCAAACTTCTGTAAGATCACAGAAAGCATAGACGAATTGGTGCAAAAAGTTTTCCCAAACATTGTACAGAACTACAAAAATCTTCAGTGGCTTAGTACGCGTGCTATATTAGCGGCCAAAAACATCGATGTCAATACCATCAACTTCACCATTCAGAATGAAATACCCGGCGAAACGACAACATATAAGTCCATCGATAGTATGGTGAATCAAAACGAAGTTGTCAACTATCCAACTGAATTCTTGAATTCGCTTGATTTGACAGGCATGTCACCGCACGTTTTTACATTGAAAATTGTACCTATCATTCTTCTTCGAAACATAAATCCACCACGACTTTGCAACGGAACCAGACTCTCAGTCAAGAAAATGATGAACAATGTTATCGAGGCAACAATTTTGAATGGAAAATTCAAAGGTGAAGACGTACTGTTGCCATGTATCCCAATGATCCCGACAGATATGCCATTCGAATTCAAACGTTTCCAGTTCCCGGTACGACTCGCTTTCGCAATGACTATCAACAAAGCACAAGGACAATCGTTCCAAGTGTGTGGATTAAATTTGGAGAATCGATGCTTCCCACATGGGCAGCTCTATGTGGCCTGCTCACGCGTCGTAAAACCTTATTTATTCGTTTACGCACCAGTTGGAAAAACAAGAAATATTGTGTATCCCACAGCACATCAATAAATATCGAATTGAAACGAAATGTTGCAATGACGCAATTTTTTCAAAATGAGCAAAATCAATAAAATGACTCAATATGAATTGAATATTTGTGTAATGCCTTTCCTTCAAATTTATTTTAGTTGGTGGCGTAGCAACGCGCGCAGGGTACAGCTAGTATTCAAATAAAATAAGCAAATTTCCCAAATCAACCGATAGATGGCAAATGTATAAAACAAGTAAAGGTACTATTTTATCGGTAGTGGATCCCTGTGTTTGTATTTGGTAATTTGGTTATGTTTATTTCACGAAAAAAAAGTAAAGTTCATTGTTATTGTAATAAGAACACAAGAGTGTAACAAATTTCAATTATGTAATTTAATTAGTGTGCTAAATAATTGCTATAAGGGCACGAAAGTGCTCTAAATAGTAAATAAATAATAAACCACGTAAATTTTGGTTATTATGCAAGTGTTTTTAATTTTTTCACATAGAATTATATTATATGAATTTACATAATAGTACTGTCAATGGTGGACTACCGAAGGAAGCTGTGGATGAGTTCTGAGGATAAACTTGCAGTAATTCAGTGAAAAATATAGGACTTTATTACATGGGCTCTTGTCTGTCAAAATATTCTAAAATTGCTACTATTGAATCTGGTTTATATCATTCTTATCAGATATGTCACAAATACTTTAGTGGGAAACTGCTATACGAAGTTCTAATTTAATAAAGGATATATACACTCAACGATTACTATGTAAATTATATAGTTATAGTTACATAGTTCAGAAACACGAGGACGGCCAGGACTCTTTCCTTTACATACACGTCCTGCATCTACAAACTGTCGATACCATCGGCGAATGTTCCACCCATTCGGAGGATTAATTTGGTAGCTCAACCTGAAACGTCCTTGCACTCTAGTCACGAAATTGCACTTCGCAAACTCGAGAACACAAAATGATTTCTGTTGCGAGTAGCCATTTTAAACATATGACGGTTATCAAGAAAAATAGAAGACAACTGACATCTAGCGGCTCTTAAATAAACTAGATTATGTATTCGTTTCTCCAATAGCCGAGCCGAGGCGCAAAGATCGATAGTTTGGACAAAATAATACTTTGTAATACGTATATTCGTTTTGAAACACGCTGTACTAACGAATTCAAAATTTTTACTACAGAATTAATGAGCCGAGGTCACTACTAAATAAATTGTTTTTTATAAATATTAACCTACATATTGAAGACGAGAAATTTTAGCATTGGAGAATAGAATCAAAATATGACCTTGAAAAATATTTTATCTTTTTATCAAATTAACTTGTACAGGGCTTTCTTTTTTACACTGTATGTATTATCTTTCGCAAAATTTTTTATAAAAATAAATTATAGGTAGTATTGTTTGAATCAAAAGTATTTCCTTTCATTGCATAGCTTGCTGTAGTGTGTATGCTTCTCCAAATTTAAAACTTACCAATCACATATTTAATTGTTTTTGGAGATTATATTATAATACCTGAACTTATATTTAATAATAAAATATTACTATTTCAAGACAATGTATTGGAAATTTGTATATTTCATATTGCATAAAGCGATAACTGGATATTTATTTTAAATAAATATTAAATTGAAGAATTTTTAATTTTATAAAGTCCAGATTATTTTAATTGTTTGCTTAAAAAATTGAACAGCTTTTGCAAGCAATTTAATAAGAAGAAGAAAATAGCTTTATGTAGCAATTTGAAAAAGGGCACTGTAGTTATACTTTTCAGAACAAGCAATAGATGTAACCTTATTGAATAAAAAATTATCAAAAGTCGGTTCTATTACATTTCTATGAATTTACAACTATAGATCTCCGATACGAGGATAAGGACAACATAATATTTAACATAAACGCATGGACATTGAGCAGCAACAGCAAAGGTAGAAATTGCTCACTCGACAAAAATGGAGCAATTAGAACTATTATTATTGCACGCCAATTATTTTGAAAATCATGCAGAAAAAGTTTGTATCATAGAAGAAGCTAGTTATTTAAATAATCATTACATATTGTATTATATTTATCGGTTGCTGAAATGGAAAACTGGATTTATAAATAAATATATCTTGGGACGTGCCTGTCAATATATATACTAGCATTAGAATGATTTTGCCTGACCAAAAAATACAATTCTCGCGAGAAAAAAGTTTTACTTTCTGAACAACAACAATAGTGTAGACGTATATTTTGACCTGCTCACCTGTGATATGCTACGTGGAATACTTCACAACACTAATTATTTATTCAAATAAAATCACTTTACTTTACAGTTATATAAAAGACTACTTTCCCCGTTATTTAGAAATTATTAATTACACAGTAAATGCTCTTTCAATAAAGGTTCTTACCGTGATATTTCATTTACATTGTACGATGCGAAACCAAGCATTTAAGTAAACACAGAATAAATTCAAGAAATTTTAAGATGAAACAGCTTTATTCTTTACGAATCTAGATATGTGAGTTTGTCATCACTGTATTTAAAAAACAAATTGGTAAGATGTAGACGCATGAAAAATATATTTAGAATTTAGCATTAAATAAGCTTTATATTTCTTTCACCAAAAATTATAGAATTTATTATTAAATGTTTCCACTGTTTCAAAGTAAAGAAATCAATTAATAAAATATTTATGATAATTATTATACATTAAATTATTAGTGTTTAGATTATATATTGAAATTTAAGATATACCATACCTTTTTACAGTCAAACAGCGACAAAAATGAGTGGACATCATCTAATATAAAGCAATTATTAAATTATAAATTTTTATTCAAAATCTGGTACGTAGACTTCCGCGGTCGTGGTCCATGCTATCTGCTTCCGGGCTGGAACCGTGTCACTTGTATATCTGCCGATGTTTCGTACCCATTTGTATGGGACATCTTCAGAGCTCAACTACTGCACTGAAACTCAGTTTCAGTGCTATCAAATGTGTACTGAAAATTTATTTATTGTACCAATACAATAGTGTAAAATAAACATAAAATAGTTACATTTTTCTTATATAAAAACTTTATCATTAATTATTATTAAATTTTGCTCTCATCAATGTGCCCACCTTTATTTTTGATAATTGCGGCACATAACCGCGGTATCCTTTCAATTAATTTTTGCAGTGTATCTTCTGTAATTTGTGCCCAGGCTTCTTGAAGTTGTTCCCACAGTACAGTGGTGGATGACAGAGCACGTTCTCGAACTTTCCAGTCCAAGAAGCTCTATTGGGTTCAGATCAGGACTTTGAGCTGGCCATACCATTATAGAGATTTGCCCTTGCTCTTCTAGTTGACGCAAGTAATTGCCACACAATCTAGAAGTGTGTTTCGGATCGTTGTCCTGTTGAAATACAAAGTTTTCGCCCAGAATCCTTAGTCCTGAAGGAACAGCGTTATTTTCTAAAATTTCCTTGTAGCCTTCTTTTCTTAGGATTCCCTCAATTTTGACGAGATCGCCTACAGATATTCCACCAAAACACCCCCAAATTATTACTGATCCTCCTCCATGTTTTACGGTAGGCGCAATACATTCTAGCAGTACTCTTTCTCCTGCGTATCTTCTTACATATATTCGCCTTTTACTACCGAAAAGTTTAAACTTCGATTCGTCTGTCCACAACCTGTCCACAACACATTATTCCACTGATCAATCGTCCAATTCGTATGTTCTTTAGCCCAATTTAGTCGTTTTATCTTGTTTTGCTTTCGTAGTAGTGGTTTTCGCAGAGCAAATCATTCTGTATAAACCCGCTTGTCTTAACCTTCTCTGTACCGTGGACACACTAATTGGTTTAGCACACGCTCTATTCATTTCAGCAGCAATTTCTGGTGCTGTTTTTGGTCTATCGCGTCTACTTATCCGTTTGCGTCGTCCAGATCTTCTTTTGTTGGAAAATATACCACTTTCTTCAAATTTTTTAACGTTATAATCAACGGTTCTGCGATTTAATCGTAATTCTTTTGCAATTTCGCGATTACTTTTACCCGTACGATGATAAGCAATTATCATAGCACGCACTTCAACAGATAATTCCTTCGTCTTCCGCATTGCATTAACATATTCACAATAACTCTCTGTTTCACTGTTTTCGCAACAAAAGGTGAACGGTGACTGACATAAAATTTATTTTCCTTTTTGAATACCACATCCTAATATTGTAATTAGTTAGTACAATAACACAATATTGGTAATACCTTTCGGAAATGCAGGTAAAACTGTTAATACTGTAGGGATTAGCCTATATAATATTTATGGTATTTTTCCAATTTATGACACCTTTACGATATATCATAAACAATTTAAGATTTTCGTAGAAATTCATATGGAATTACTTCCACTAATAATATTGTTGAATAATTATAATACAGATTTTTCCAAAGATAATCCGTATTTCAGGAAACACATAAAATTGGGGTGGGCAAATAAATATGACCGGTAGTGTATATACCTAGAAGTATTAGTTGCTAAATGTACCTATTATTAACAATAAATGATTATTTTTGTTGGTGGCTGTAGCCACATGATGATTTGTGTTGACGGACTGAAACTGACACACTTCAGTTTCAATGCAACAAACAGTAGCCGTAGTTGAGCCCTGAAGATGTCCCATACGAGTGGGTACGAAACGTCGGCAGTTATACCAGTGACGCGGTTCTAGCCCGGAAACTCAGAAGAAGATAGACCGGTGTGAAAATCCGTAACAAGACTGATAGCATGAGAAATCATGTACGGTAAGAATATTGGCAGAACGTCCAGGCAGACAAGTAGTAAGACGAGTGGAGTGTGCACATTATTATTATCGACTGTGAAATAAACGATTTAAAAGTATTGTTTAGAGGTTTTATTTTATATATGGCTGTCTAATTTGGAAATCGTACAGTTTTTCTAAAAAGTGCATAATTTTCTTCTTAAATCGAGGGATTAAATTCACAAAATAGAAACTATATGAAAACGTAAACAAATCGCGACCATTATTACAAAAAAAATTTATTTGGTTGTGCAGGGTTTAAATATTGGATTAAAACTCCGATACTCCCACCGAAAACAATTATCTTATCGCCTTAATATAAAGCAAAAAATACGTAATTGATTGCATAATAGTAGCTTTAAACATGTTTATACTAGGTTGGTTTATCATCCTAGCAGTTGGATGGAAATTGTATTTGAAACTTAGAACTAGACAACATGGAAGTTATACTTGCCTTGCAGGAAAAACAGCTATTATTACAGGCGCTAACACAGGTATATTCACATTTTTTTGTACAAAATTTAAATACTTTTAAAATTATTAAAAATTATTTTTAAAGATTTTTTTACTTAAGAAATGTGTACAATACCATACAAAGTTTATTTAAAAAGATGTTTTGATAAACAAATGATTAAACAGATTTTCATTTATCCTTGTGACAGAAAACTACTTTAACCCATTAAAAACCAAGGCAATTAAAAATGAAAGTTTGTTTAATTCATTTATTTAATTTAGTTAAAATATACATAAGGAACATAAAAAAAGTAAAAAATTATAAAAAAAATTCAGGAACTGTGGTTTTGGAACTGTACCCAAACGGGTACAATGGCTTATTTAGTATACTTATTTTTTAGTGTGATATATTTGAAAACACTCCCTTTCTAGACAAAGTGCAACGTCACATTGTTCACACATCCATCAAATTCTACTATGCCATTCGCGGCATCGTAAGGGGTTTTTTATTCTCCTGGGGAAGTGGTTTCAAGCAATAGTAGCTACACTAAGTGCCAGCGAGCGTTTCGAAGTTGGCAGTGTCTGCATATAATTTCGAAGATAGTAGCGAACAATATGACGCTGAATCTATAACAGGTACATTTGGAACTTGTTTGCAGTTTTACTTCCACGCATTGACCACAACGGAACTCAACATTGTGGTAAAAAGCGGCCACCACCATTTTTTTCCTCGGAATTTTATTTTTTTAATTGTTCAAGTGTGATATCGTCTTCGCTATCGCTGAAACAAAATACCTCTATTTCACCTGGCCCATCGTATGGTATACGTAACTTCAATATTTTCGGCGACACCTTCTTCTTCATGGTGATATTCCTCAGCTTCAACATAATTCAGGGCACAATTCAAGGTATTGAAATGTCAGCAGTAAAAACTTGACGTTTTTATAGTAGGAAATTCCATTTTTTGTGGGCAAAAATCTAAAAAAAATGCATACCCAATAAACCATTGTACTCAATTGGGTACACCAATTTTTCTACTCACCCAGCGTCGTTCCAATTAGTGTTTTATATTTCACCTTTTTATAAAGTTATTCCCCTATGCAAAACTATACCAAACACTTATTATAATACAACAGGTTTTACTCCACTTAGCTGACCTCGCTAATATTTGCAAAATTGACGCAAAGTTATTAAAGCTAAACAAAATATACAGCAACCGAACTATTTCTAAACACTTTGTTGTTGTATGCTTTTTAAACACATTATCTTGAATGCAAAACCAAAATAAATATAATAAATATTGTCTTCTTTTCTGTACTCAAGCAGGTACAATGGCTAGGAATGGGTTAAAAAGCCAATACTAGAGAACATTTTCATTATCAAATGCGAATGTATCTAATAGAATGATGATATGCCTATATTTATAAAGAAAAACGTATTTTTCGTTCTGTAATGAATTATGTATTTATGTAAGCATGCAAAATTATTAATAATTGTTTAAGAAGAATTTTAATAACCGAAAAAATATTTGAAATATTGTGATTCATAATCACAATATCTCAAATAATCATTACTTGGCGATTTTTAAATTAATTTGTATAGATTATCACTTTTACATATGATAAACACAAATGAGTACCACTTCTGGTTTATCTTAAACCTATTTACAGAATTTAATAAATAATAAAGTTCATTATCATATAACAAACGCCAGCTACCATTTTCACGATATTGAGGGCGCACACGACGAATACGCGCCAAAAAAACGCTTGATAACACCAAGATAATATACAGCATTGACTGTTTGACTAGTTGGTGCAAACTCTTTGTGCACTATGCCTTTCGAATCATAAAAACAAGTCAACATTGTCTTTAATTTATGACTACTCCAGACGACTTTTTTTCGGTCTTTCTTCACTTGAATGCTTCCATTCAGAGCTTTGACGCTTGGGCTCTGGATCATATTGAAAACAACACGTCTCATCGCCAGTCACAATAGAATACCTAAAGTTTTCGTCCTTCTTTGAGTCTTTAATTAAGCTTGTATAATGCTGAATTCTGTATGGTACAAACCTTGCACAAACCTTTTTCAATCCCAAATGCTGTGTCAAAATGCGATGAATCTTTTATTTAATTCCATTCTCACATACCGCAATGAGGATTTCGGCTCATTTTTAATAAATTCACGCAAGTTCGATGTTCGATGACACATTACCATACACTTGTTTCATCAAATTAAACGTTTCAGTAAACAATTTACCGAGTTTAAAACAGAACTTGATATTTGCTCTTTGTTCAAAATTCATTTTTCACCTAATGCCAAATACACGCTGTTACTTTATGCGCAATTTCTCTGCTTCTAATGATGCAAACGTCATAATATTTTGAAATAACATTGGTGAAAGATCTACCTTACCGACGCAAATTTAATAGATGGCGTCACTAAGAATTACTATTTTAAAAAAATTCTGTTTTCAATGCTGCAGACTGTACACATATACCTCTTCATTATTTCGTAAGAAATAATAGAAGTGAAAACGGAAATATGAATTCCTTTTAGAACAAGAAAAGTCGTCGAAAGCAAAAATAATACTCTATTTCAATAAAACCGATTTAAAATCCATTAACTCAAAATTTTTACGCGAATTATATTTGAATGCAGAAGAAATAGAAGACATATTATTTCAAAGACAAAGCATTCATTTCTTACACCCTGATATTATACATTAAAGTTCTATACATAAGTAATGCAAACAAAATTTCTCTGCATCGTATTTACAGGTTTCCTATTCAAATCGAGAACAAATATATCTTGTTTCACCTGAAAATGTGCAGACCATTTGTCTCATTTTTGAAAAAATCTTGAAAAAAAAATCATTTTTATTAAAAATTTCAAATGAGAAGCAACACTTTATAATTATAATACTTACTTACGCACACGGAGCATATAAATAAATTGATAAATATTTATAAGTTGAAATCATTCGAAAAATATTCTTAAAGTTAGATATATTTAAATATCTCTGAACTTGAGATCTAATGATGTTGCAGACTTGTAGAAAGTAATAAATCTATATAAAAAGCTCCGATTTGTTAGCTGCTAACGCCACTGTCAAAGGAAGAACAGTTTTTTAATTTTTCAGAATATTCGCAAATGTCAGCATGTAAAAAAAATTGAAATTTTTATATCAAAATTTTTAAAACTTTGGAAATAATATTTACGCAATCAGAAATTCACATTTTGACCTGATTTTTAGGTTCTATAATCTCTCGAAAATAAACTAGTAAATTCATTTCATTTCGTTCAAAATCATTTTTAAAGCCTTTGAATATCCCATCACAAACATTCGTTAATATATTGGGTTGGCAACTAAGTACTTTCGGTTTTTACTGATAGAGAGCGTTGCTTTATTTTTTGTATAACGTATGTTAGTGCAGTACTTTGCTGTTTGTCGCGTGATACTAGTCACATTGACGTAACTTCAGAAACAAGTAGCGCATGATTTTTATTAAAGCTATTAGTTGTGGGTTAATTTTAAATGGAGTGCAGAAACGAACATTTTCGACATATTTTACTATTTTATTTCTGTAAAGGAAAGAAAGCTGCTGCGACTCACAAAAAGATATGTGAAGTTTATGGTGCTAATTGCTTAACAGAGCGCACGTGTCAGAATTATAAAAAATTCCGTTCTGGAGATTTTTCCCTCAAAGATGAACAACGTTCTGGTCGGCCTACTGAAGTTGATGATGACCAAATCAAAATCATAATTGAAGAGTATCGTCATATAATTGTTCGAGAGGTTGCGGAGAGGCTACATGTATCGCACACAATAATTGAAAAACATTTAAAATGTCTTGGGCTAGTTAAGAAGCTTGATATTTGGGTACCTCACGAATTGAAAGAAATTCATTTAACACAAAGAATCAACTTTTGCGATATGCACCTTAGACGAAATGAAACCGACCCTTTCTTAAAAAGAATTATCACTGGTGATGAAAAATGGGTCCTGTACAGTAACATAGTTCGAAAACGATCATGGAGCAAACACGATAAACCAGCTCAAACCACATCGAAAGCTGAATTGCATCCAAAAAAGATCATGCTGTCAGTTTGGTGGGATTACAAAGGTGTTGTATTTTTGTAGCTGCTTCCAAGGAACCAAACGATCAATTCTGATGTTTACTGTCAACAATTAATAAAACTGGATGAAGCAATCAAAGAAAAACGACCAGAATTGTCAAATCGGAAAGGTGTAGTTATCCACCAAGATAATGCAAGGCCTCACATATCTTTGGCAACTCGTGGGAAACTATTGGAGCTTGGTTGGGAAGTGATGCCACATCCCCCATACAGCCCTGATCTAGCACCATCTGGTTACCATTTATTTCGAAGTTTGCAGAATTCTTTGAATGGTAAAGCTTTCACAAATGACGATGACCTTCACTCGCACCTGGTTCAATTTTTTGCTGATAAGGACCAGAAATTTTATGAGCGCGGAACCATGCAGCTGAAATAAAGATGGCTAAAGGTCATTGAGCAAAATGGAAAACATATAATTGATTAAAAATTATTCTTTGTTTAAAAAAAAAGTGTTTTATTTTACACTACAAAACCGAAAGTACTTAGTTGCCAACCCAATACAAATTTTTGAAAAGCATAAACTTTTTTGGAGTAAATTCTTTGAAAAAATGAGACTTCCATCAAAATGTAGTATGTAAAGCAGTAATTCCGAACCAGTAAAATACGAACTTATGACCGTTTATAACGAAATCGTTCAAACTATAGAAATAATTCATTTACACTTTCAAAAGTTCCGATTTTGATGTGGTCATTCAAGTTTTATATTCTCTCAAAATTAAACCAAGAGAGTTAGATACATTTTTACGTCAAAATCGTTTTCACAATCTTAGAAAAGGTTAGCACGAGATTCTAATTAGGATATCGTCTTTAGTGGATTTCGATAGATGCTCCAAATACAGGAGAAGCGACAATGTATTGATTAAAAAAACATATTTTTTCACGCTGGAAGCAACTAGATGCTTCGCTTACACTGACAATATTTTAAACTTACGACCAAAATGTACAACTTTTGTCAATGAACAAGTTTCATTTAATTTAGTTTGTATAACTAACAAAAGCTATCGATCGAAAAAATTATAAATAAAACGTATAAATTCCAATAAATCATAATAATATATTCCTTAAAATTTCTTTACAGGAATTGGTTATGCCGCAGCTTTAGATTTCGCCCAAAGAGGAGCAAGAGTTATTTTAGCTTGCCGAAGTAGAGAAAGAGCCGAAGATGCCAAAAGACAAATTATTAAGGCAACTAAAAACTCGAACGTTGTTTATAAATTAGTTGACTTTGCTTCCCTGGAATCTGTAAGAGCTTTCGCTAAGGAAATAAATGAAACCGAAGAACGTATTGATATTTTAGTTAATAATGCTGGAATTGGGGGAGTAGGTAATCATGTCACAAAAGATGGATTACAAATAACGCTTCAAGTAAATCATATTTCTGGGTTTTTGTTGACTCATTTACTAATAGGTAATATTTAAAACTGATTAAATTATATTATATTTATGTGCAGTAGGTACCACAAAAAGGTTTACGATGTACGCGAAAATATATCTGCCAAATTCATGTAGAACAGTCTTTATGATCTAGCAGGTCTCCTTCATAACATGGTAATACAAAAACACATTTTCCTAAAGAAGTTGTTAAAGTTTATATTCGATTAGATATAACAATGCGCGTTATATACGAATAATTCTTTAATTTGATTTTATATATATATATATATATATATATATATATATATATATATATAATAATAATAATTTATTAAGTTACCCAACAGAGATTATTACTCCAAAACGGGTAACAAACAAAGAAATACAAAAAAAAATTAAACCATAGTTACATTGTGAAAATGAAATATGTATCTTAAAACAAAATATATTCATACAAATAGTGGTCACAGCAAATCGTACTGCAGATTGTTGAAATTCACCGCCGAATGAACCAAAATATTGGTCCTTGCCGTAGGGACATAAATTAGTTGATTTGTCCTAGATCCCAGGCGTGGAACAATGAAATAAACACGCGACAGTAAATCCGGCGTATCAACACTCCCAGTAACGACACTCTGCATAAATGAAGCGCTAAGAGTTTTTCTCCTATCAGACAGCGATACGATATCATGTCGCTCCAACAACTCGTTGTAATTCACTCCACGGGCAGGATATCGACCATCACATTTAAATGAGAGGTATTTCAGAAATTTGCGCTGTATCTGTTCCAGGAGGCTAGTTTGAGATTTGTAGATGGGGTACCAGACTATAGATGCATATTCCAGTTTGGAAATAACATGAGCAAAGAAAAGAGTCTTCAAAGTGTCCATATTATGAAAGTATCGGCATGTTCGAATTATAAAACCGAGAGATCTGGAAGCCGCAGCCGTCACACCAAGAACATGATCGGAGAAAGTAAATTTCTCGTCAAATATTACCCCAAGATCTCTGATCGAGGACTTACGAGAAATCGTAACGCCGCCAATTGAGTAACAGGATTCTATTCTAGAAATCCTTCTAGAGTAAGACACTAGGAAGCACTTCTCAATGTTTAAACTTAAGCGGATACACAAGGACCAGTTATAGATTTTGCTGACATTGGCCTGCAACAAATCAACGTCGGACAGCGAGTCAATTCGATGAAAGATTTTAATATCATCGGCGTAAGCCAAGACCGGGCAGTCGATAGACCTAATCAAGTCATCCACAAAAATATTAAACAAAAGTGGTCCAAGGTTAGACCCCTGTGGAACACCGGAGGAAGAATGAAAAAACCGAGACTTAAACCCATTGTAATAAACATAATTCATTCTATTGCTCAAATACGATTGGAACAGCTTCAACAGCGATCCACCGATACCAAAGGAACTCAGTCTACACAGCAGAAGTCGATGATCAATTAAGTCAAACGCACGGGAAAAGTCCGTATAAATGACGTCCAATTGACTACCAGCATCGAGAGATTGAGCGATCTCCTGGGATATAATGGCCAAGTTAGTTGTAGTAGACCGTTGATATATATATATATATATATATATATAGGGTTTTTCGTTAAGTACATAACAATTTTATATTTAAATAAAACACAGAATAATTGAGATATTGAGCTGAAATTTATTCCGCGAGATCGTTTGCAGCAATCGATTCTTTGGAGGCAATCTTCTACCTCTCTTTTACACATATCACACTGGAACGTTGACAGTTTCGCTTTCGATATTGTCCCCAAGCTCATCTAACTTTGGTAGCTTATTCGTATAAACCAACGACTTAACGTAACCCTATAAACAGAAATCCAACGGGGTTAAATCGCATGAGCGAAGTGGCCGCTCGACCGGACCAATTCTCGAGATTACACGGTTACCGAACTTTCCCTTCAGTAGATCAATTGTTTGACTAGCTATGTGGCATGTAGCACTATCTTGTTGGAACCACATATCATCGTGGCCAAAAATAGTCTTCCAACATGGCACGATAGCGAACTCCATTAACCCTAACATGACGATCATTTTCAATGGCGAAAAAATATGGGCCAATCACACCTCCGGTATGAAATCCACACCATACGGTCGCTTTTTGTGGTTGTAATGGAGTCTTTTAAAGCACATGTGCATTTGTTGCTGTCCAATAACGCATCTTTTGCTTACTGACAAAGTTAAAAATTAGCTTCATCGCTGAAGATGATTTTTCGATGAAATTTAGGATTTTCTTTAGACTTTAGCAGAGCTCAATCGGAAAAGTTTTGGCGCTCCAAATGATCAACAGACTTCAGTTCGTGAGTTACTTAGTTAGTTGATCTTGTAAGGGTGTAAGCCAAAATCTTTACGCAAAATTCGCCGTAATGTGGTTTGAGATTTCCAATCCCCGTGAACGGCGTGGAATCGACAATTTGGCTCATTTTGAACTGAAGCACTTACGGCTGCGATATTGTCAATACTTCAACCGCTGCTCTCATTGGCACAGGAACTTCCAATAGTGAATATTTTGACTCGAATTTATCAACTACATATAGCACGCACAGCCTGTCTAGTGAGATGATTATTACCACCCAAAGTTGAAGTAAGCGCTCTTAAAGTTGCGACCACCGACTTAGAATTGTGGTAGTAATTTTAATAATTTCCAAACGTTGCTCATCCGTGAACTTCACCATAATAAAAATGTTAACCTTGGCTAACGTGTTGACGTTGACAGATCATGAGAAACGTTCAAGGATGCGTTCGTATCAAAAGACAAAATTATTTTATCCCTATTAGAAAACCCTTTATTTGTATAATAGGGACGTAACAATTTTGAAACTGAATTCTATAACAATAATATTAATTAATAATTTAATAGAAATTCGAATATGTTTTTGTGCATCTGTAATAATCTAATTGTTCAGATCCAATTTTTGTACTGCTATTACACGATCAATAAAATCATAAAATTTTATGCTTATTAAGATCAACAACCAGCTGATCCGCAACGATCTTTTCGAAAACTCTTAAGAAAATAAAGAGAATGCTAATCAACCACCAATTAGGAAGCTTGGTATGACTATTATGTTTTTGAAGTGTGATCGGATAAAAGCATGCTTACGAGACGATGGAAATTTGTTTCATTTTTTTTGTTTTCGTATGATTTGATATAAGTAAAGTCTTTGCTAGCACGAAGATTTAAAAACTTTGCACGTTGAATGCTTAAATGTTGTTTTTCAAATGCTTAAATGTTCTTTATCAGATGCTTGAGTGTTCTTTATCAAGGCAACCAATTGAAATGTATTAGTAATAAATCTTAAAATTAAATTGTTTATGAGTTCATTAAAATACGAAACTCAAGTAGAATGGTACTAATATTTGAGTACTTTTATTCCTTTAGAGAATTCACAATCACGATACTGATAAAATTCAACATAAAAAATTATTTTTAAAAAGTTATCGACGCAAAAAATATTTTTCAAAAACTGGCATTACGAAGCTTACTTAAAATTACATTTGTTATTATTTCTCAGCTAACTAAAAGGACATTATTTTCTTGATTTCATTGTCGCCTAAATGGTGACGCTACAGAGTCAAAAGAGTTAGAACATCCAAACGACTGCGAAGTGTTCTCAAATAGAGGGGAACTTAAAAGAGTTTCATAACTCTCGTATTAGAGAGTATCAATCCATATAAATATCAATCACCATTGACCAGCTTCACCAGCAGCATTTTCAGAGAAGTAAGGTCCAATTACACCACCTGACCATAATGCACACCAAACAGTAACTCGTTTAGGATGCATAGGTTTCTCTAGGTGGATTTTCCTTACTCCAGATACGGCAATTTTATTTACTAACATAGCCACCAAGTTCAAAATGTGCCTCATCGGAAAACATTAATTTTCGAAAAAAATCAGCTGGTTGTTCATTGATGCAATTGACAACTGAACGACGTTTTAAATGATCTAATGGTTTCAGTTCCTGTGTTATTTGAACCTTATATGCCTTCAGAGCTAAATCTTTGTATAAAATACACCATGTTGTTGATCCACTAAGTCCAAGTTGTTGTGAACGTTGTCTGATGGACATTTCAGGATCTTCAGCTACACTTTCACGGACCAAACCAATATTTTCTTGTGAACGACCACTACTGTATTTTTCACTTTTTTGATCTTCCACGAAACCGGTTTCTTGAAATTTTTTAATAATTCGACCAATAGTGCTTTCAGATGGACGATTATGTAAACTATAAAATTCTCGTAATTTTCTAAATACTCTTTTCACAGAACACTGATTTTCGTAAAGTAATTCAACAATTTGAACGCGTTGTTGTACCGTGTACGAAGCCATTTTTATAAATGTCATACATCACACTTTTTAAATACCCATATACCCAGACAAATTCAGTGCACCATCTATATTTTATTTATTCTTAAAAAAAACCGCGCAATTTGAAACAACCTTTACGTTCGTAAATAATCAGATTACTTAATTACCGCACGTCGTATTTTTTGTTAAGTATTGTGTTATATATATATATATATATATATATATATATATATATATATATATATTATGTTACATGTAATAGACCATTATTTCAAGAATCCGAATATAAAAAAAGATATATTTTTACCACATCCTACTTTGGTTTGTTACTGCCAATTATGTATTCAATGAACCTCCTGTTTTTTTTTGTAGATAAAATTAAAAAGTCTACTCCAAGCAGAATTGTAAATGTTTCATCTGTAGCGGCCAGAGGTTCGAAATTGAAAATCGAAACAATTAACGAATTCCTAATTAATAAGAGATTAGCTAGTTGGATGACATATGCTGATTCCAAATTATGTAATATTCTCTTCACCATTAAGTTATCTGATAAACTAAATGACACAGGAGTTACTGTCAATGCTCTACATCCTGGGACGGTCAAGACGGAAATATTTAGAAATCTGCCAGGAGTTATTAGAATAATTGTAAATACATTGAGTAATTTTTATTTCAAGGTAAGAAAAACAATATTTCATCTGATTTTTTTAATTTGAAACGCAATTTTTATTATTGGAGAATACGCTACCAAAAAGACCACATTCAGCAAGTCGGAAAGAAAATATAACGATAATAGTTGAGAGTGAGCGCGATAATAGTGAAGAATCGGTCCGACGTAGATCTCGACAGCTTGGGTTGTCGTATGCCACAACTTGGCGTATTTTACGCAAGGATCTTTATTTAAAAGCACACAAAATTCGACACGCTCAAGAATTGAAAGCGGCCGACATTTCGAATTGTCATCGTTTCAGTCTTTGAGCTCGTGAAAAACTTGAAGAAAGTCCACTGTTTTCGACCAAAATTTTGTTCAGCGATGAGGTCCATTTCTGGCTTAACGGCTACATCAATAAGCATAATTGTCGTATTTGGAGTGAAGAGCAACCCGAAGAGGTTTAAGAGCTGCCATCAGATCCAGACAAAACCACAATTTGGTGTGCTTTATGGGCAAGTGGAATCATCGGTCCATATTTCGTCAAAAATGAAGACGGTCGCAACGTAAATGTGAATGGCGGATAACGGACGATTTACTGCTTGAAATTGAAGTCCGTGATCTCGTCGACATTTGATTTCAAGAAGTCTTGCTACACAGCCCGTGAAAGCAGAGAACAATTAGATGAACATTTAATTTCAGGTAACCGACCTGTGCAATAGCCGCCTAGATCATGTGATGACCTTTAGGCTTCTTTCTTTGGGGTTACGTAAAGTACAAAGTCTACATGGATAAGTCACCTACGATTGAGCAATTGCAAGCCAACATTTCTCACATTATTCACCAAATACCACTTAAAATGCCCGTACGCGTCATCGAAAATTGGAGCTTCAGAATGGAACATGTTTGGCGTAGTTACTTCCAACATTAGAAGGAAATAAGTTTTAAAAAATAAATGTAAAGAATAGTTCTTTTGTACAATAATATATAATACCCGATAAAACTGAAGTTTTTATTCTTTTTATTTTTGAAAAAAGTACCTCAAAATGAATCACCCTTTATTATAGTGTTCAAATTTCAGAATTTTACTGTTCGGCAATTCTCATAATACGAGGATAGTTTGACAAGTAGTGAGAATAACACATAGGTGGCGCTCTAATTGGTAAAACAAATGCACTGTAGTTTAGGTTGCCTATTTATATGTTTACATTCCGATATTTAGATAAATTGGTTGATTAGTTTATTTTTGACAGCTAATTGAAAAAGAAGCAACACAAAGCAGAGTATCGTGCGGTGATTAAATACTTCGTAATTAAGGGTATGAAAGCTACCGAAATAAAAGATGAGTTACGGGAAACATTAGGTGAATCTGCTCCATCATCCGCCACAATAAGTAGATGGGTAAATGAATTTAAACGTGATAGAACAAGCTGTGTTGAAGAAGCGCGCTCTGGAGCACCCAAAATCGTGACTTCTAAGGAAACGATTATAAAAATCCATAATATTATTACGCAAGATCGACGACTCAAAATGAGAGAGATAGCAGACATGGTAAACATTTCAACAGAACGCGTACACCACATTTTAACGAAAGAATTGGGCCTTTCCGAGCTTTCGGCAAGATGGGTGCCGCGATTGCTTACGACTGATCAAAAGTTCACTCGTTTGCGCATTTCCAATGAGTGTTTGGACGTTTATAAGCGGAATCCGGTTGATTTTTGTAGGCGATTTGTTACTTGCGATGAAACTTGGATACACTACAGTACACTCGAAACTAAACAACAGTCGAAACAAGGGTTAGAACGTGGTTCTGCACCTTCAAAGAAAGCGAAAACCACTTTATCGGCAAACAAGGTGATGGCATCAATTTTTTGGGATTCAAAGGGCATTTTGCTCATTGATTGCCTTCAGAAAGTTGCCACAATAAACGAACAATATTATGCAGAACTTCTACAAAAATTAAATGTTTAGATTCGTGCTAAACGGCCAGGAATGGCAAAGAAATAGATTCTGTTTCACCAAGACAACGCTCCCTCGCATACCAGCACAGTTGCGATGTCCAAAATACACGAGTTGCATTTCCAATTAGTATCGCATGCGCCTTATTCGTCAGATTTAGCCCTTTCCGACTTTCACCTTTTTCCAAAATTGAAAACGGCGCTAGGTGGAAATAAATTTTCGTTTAACGACGAGCTTATCATCTTCGTAAATGAGTATTTTGCAAGCCTTCCGGAATCGCATTTTAGAGATGGCATAAGGGCATTGGAGCACCATTGGAATAAATGTATTGCTCTTTTAGGAGAATATATTGAAAAAAAAAATTATTTTGTATTTAAAAAATTCGTTTTTCTTTTCCATTCTCACTACTTGTCAAACTATCTTCGTAGATCAGAAATTTTCAGATGTGCAATCGAACCTTTATTTACTATTATTTTTGTTTCTTTGGAAAGGTTCTACAATTAGTATTTAAACCGTTACAAATTTTTTACACTATCTGTTATTGAAGTATGCACAATTTTATCGAGATTTTGTATTTTGGGAAGTTACCTTTTCGCCATCAGGTCTTTCATACAGTCATTACTTCCCCCATATATTAATTGTCGTTTAATTGTTGAAGTGGTGTTAAATTTTGTCTATTTGCTTCAATACTTTGTAATGAAAAGGCAGTTCTTTCTAAACATTATAACAAGAAAGTGCTCAGACTTTCTTTAAGTTCTATTGCGATGTACAAAGCGTCAAAATTATAAACTTGTTAGTTAGTAAACTGTGTCTAAATAGATACTTAAATAGTAAACGCATCCGTCTTTTACTAAAATAGACAAGTTGGATCATTTGAAAACAAACTAGTATGGAGTGGTATCAAATAATACAATATATAAATTCAAACGTTCACACCATACTTCGCCAAGCAAATTGGCGACGAAACATCTTCAATGAATAAAATGCTATTTCATATTGAAAACTTAATAAATTTAGACTTTGAGCGGTTTAAATTGCATAAAATTTAATCTTAACCATGTTAACTGGAAAGGGTCTAGCATAGAAATTGTCTAATCCTTACGAATATTATTTTGTGTATTAAGACCAACAAGGCAAAAGAAATGATGTACAAAAATACATGAGAAATTTAAAACTTTAATATAGTGGTTGCTATTGAATCAATTTTGTCTACTTTTGCCAACTATCTAAACAAAATTTGTCTCTATTTATTGTTTGGATCAAATTAAATTCTAATTCTTTTTATTAATCTATTTCTTACAATTTAAATGGTCTTTATTATTACAGACAGCTGAAGAGGGAGCTCGCACTACAATATACGTCGCTACTTCGGAAAAGTTAAACGACGTTACTGGAAAATTATTTGATAACTGTAAGGAGATTGACTTATATGATACTGCCAAAGATCCAGTTTTAGCTAGACAAGTTTGGGAAAAAAGCGAAGAATTTGCCAAGTTAAGTCCCAACGAGAAAATTAAATAAAAATCAATTATACATATGTATGTGTATATACAATATTTTTAATATATAATAGAATTAAATTAGTTTCATTTTATAACAGCTTGCAAATCATAACAGAGTTTATCAACAGAGTTGAGATATTTTTAATGCGAGCCAGGATCGTAATCAAGACGAGTGTGCGAACAAACGCACGACCTTGCGATGTATGCCTTATTTGCCAAGTATACCGGTTTTTTCGTAAAACAAAAACTACATAATTTTCAAGAAAATGGAAACACTTATTTATTCAAAGTATTGGCCACTGGATTCTATACATCTTGCCCATCTCTAACGCAATTTATGGATCCAATCCCAAAAAAACTGTTTTTCCTTTAAGCAAAACCATTCATCGAGTCATTTTCTAACTTCTTCGAAATTGACGAAGTGCTGCCCTGCAAGCGCGTATCCCATTGATGCGGACGGGGCAAGGTTTGGAGTGTAGGGTGGGTGCAATACTATGTTCCGTATAAGTGCTTTCAACGCCTCCTTGACCGGATTTGCTATATGAGACGGCTCATTATCACTTTACCTTGTCTTCGGGTCCATTCTGGACGTTTTTCTATCAATGCATGGTTCGAATTGATAATTTGTTGTCAGTAGCGATCAGTATTAACTGTTTTACCAGGTTTAAACAGTTCATAATACACCACGCTATTCTGACCCCACCAAACACAGAGCATTTTCTTGCAACCAAAACGATTTGGGCTTGGAATCGATGGGCCGCCTTCGCCGGGTGATAATCATAATTTTTTGTGCTTAGGGTTTTCGAAATAAATCAATTTTTCATCACCCGTCACTATTCGATGCAGAAATTACTTCCGATCACACCTTCGAAGCAGCATTTCACAGAAGATTTTTCGATTTTCCATTTGCTTGTCATTCAATTGATGTGGAACACATTTTCCATCTTTGGGATTTTTCGCATTACTCGTAATCGGTCGTTAATCGTTTCTTGAGCCACATTTAATGCTTCTGCCAATTGTTTTTAAGTTTGGGTTGGGTCCTCATCCAAGAACTCCTGCAGTTTCGAATCTTCAAATTTTTTCGGTCTAAAAGAATGTTCTTTGCCTTGCATATCGAAATCACCACTTTTAAATTGTCGAAACCACGCCTTACATGTTTTTATGGTTGGAGCATGCTCACCATAAGATTCTACCAGCAAACGATGACTTTCAGCGGTTTTCTTCTTTTGATTAAATAAGAAAAGTCATGCGTGCCGCAAATGCACTTTTTCAGGCACGAAACTCGACATTTTCAAAGAGGTATAAATCCATGACAGTGCTACTTTCGCAAAATGTAACATGTATGGCTTTGAAGCCTAACGTCAGTAGAATAAAATGACATATGTGTCAAATCATAACATAGCATACATAAGCCTGGTGACATCTGTTAGAAAATCGGTAATGACTTTCCGGTACACCTGATATGTGCAGCGGTAAGTGCCGTTAAATCCCCGAAAATTGTCACAGCCCTAATAATCACACCAGAAACGGATAAAAAAAGAATCACATTATTAAAGAGACCATTAAGAGTAATGGTCTCTTTAATAAACAATAGTAAACGCTCATGTGTGTGCGCCAACCTTTAAAGTGTATTCAAAAAATAAAATGATTCTATTCTCAAATCAGCACACTAACTGGAAACTTTTGTTGCTATGTTATTGAAAAGAGTAAAAATTAAGTTGTCTTATTCTTCTAGGGTCAATTTGGAATAATCCTTAATTCGTTCAAATCGACTAAATTTTTTTTGTTAAAAATTTTTTTCCAGATCGACGTGAATTGAACCTAGCCGAATTTAATCGTCTGCACACTCACTACTGTGTATTAGAATCTTTGATGTTCGAATTATTTTTTGCTACTACACATTTATGTATAAATTGACATAATTCTTTACGTTCATCATATCAAAAATATTACATAAAAATAATCGAAATATTTTCATCAAGCAAATCGAAAAATGCACAATGTAATGATCATACCTTTAGCATTTGAGTATTCGAAATAAGCGAGATTAAACGGTGATAATTGTCTTTATATGTTAATTTATCATTACAATACTATTGTTTAATTTTCTGATATAAACGCATATCCATTCTTATTGAAACATTATAGCCTTAATACGAAGCGTTACGTACTCGTATATTAATAAAATGTAAACGATTATGACACGATTAATACTTATTCGACAATAATTTTTGAATTAATATCGACATGTTTTTCGGTTTCTACATATTAGTTTGGCTTATCATTTTAGGAATTGCATTAAAAATATATATAAAACTCAGACTTAGACAAAATGGAAGTTATACTTGTCTCGTAGGAAAAACAGCTATTATAACAGGAGCTAATACAGGTAGTTTTTACTAGTTTACGTCAGTGGAACATTTCATTAAAATAATTATAATATTCAATTTGTCTCAATGTGCATGTTTACTTTTGTAACAGCAAAAAAAAATTCTTTTGAATAGTCAAAATTAATGCCTAAGCGTATAATTGAGAAAAATTATATAAATATTAAATATATACAGTATGGATAGTACTTACGTTGTTTTTGTTTTCTTAGAAGATTATGTAAAATGTTCGGACAAGTCAACTTTGAAACCCAATTTAACGTATTTTTAGTAAACATTTGAATGTACAGGGTAGTTCATGTATTTGTAGTAATTAATACGTTTTGTTAAATCACCCTGTATATTTTTATATTTTTAATTCTCCTTGATCATTTGTGTTTAACGATCTTCAGTATGATTTAAATAATAAAAATAATAATTTTTAATTGGTTTAATTAAAACGCAAAAGTATGTAATTTCGTTTGTTTTAGCGTATTAAATGTTCAAAATGCTCTCCGTTGGTTTCTTGACAAGTCTAATCCGTAGTAGTACGCATATCAAATTTTCTCTAAGGCTTGAAGTGTAAGATTTTGTATTTCTGTGCATATTCTGTCTTTGAGATCATCAATGTATTACAATTAAAAAATATAAAAATATACAGGATGATCTTCTTAAGTTTTGTTTAGGTTATATGTATTAGCTATCAGTTAGGTTTTGTTATAAAGAGTGTTTCAAATTTCGCGGTTTTTTTAAAGAATAAATAAAACACATAATTTGCATTCACTTTCAAAAACTTTTTATTGGTAATTGAAGTATCAGTTATGACATTTATAAAAATAATATCTGCCAAATGGCCTCCTCTTGCAGCTCCACAGACGTCAACTCTTTTGTTAAAATTTTCAATGACATTTTGACATAATTGAGGCTCTATTTCACCAATGACACGAATAATTTCATCTTTCAAAGCAGGAATTGATTGTGGATTATTTTTATAAACCTGACTTTTCACGTAACTCCAAAGAAAATAGTCTAACGGTGTCAAAACACATGATCTTGGTGGCCAATTAACATCACCGTTTCTTGAGATTACACGTCCAGGAAATTTTTCTCTCAATAAATCAATTGATTCGTGTGCAAAGTGAGGTGTAGCGTCGTCCTGCTGAAACCACATATCCTCAAGATCAATATTCATTAATTCAGGCCACAAAAATTCTGTTATCATGCGACGATATCGATCACCATTGACAGTTACAGCTTCACCAGTAGCATTTTCAAAGAAGTAAGGTCCAATTACACCACCTGACCATAATGCACACCAAACAGTAACTCGTTTAGGATGCATAGGTTTCTCATGAATAATTCATGGATTTTCATCACCCCAGATACGGCAATTTTGTTTATTAACATAGCCGCCAAGTTCAAAATGTGCCTCATAGGAAAACATTATTTTTTGAGAAAAATCAGCTGGTCGTTTATTGATGAAATTGACAAATGAACGACGTTAAATGATCTAGCGGCTTCAGTTCCTGTATTATTTGAACCTTATATGCCTCCAGAGCTAAATCTTTATGTAAAATACGCCATGTTGTTAATCAATTAACTTTCACGAACCAAACCAATATTTTCTTGTGAACGACCCCTACGACTGTGTTTTTCACTTTTTTGCTCTTCCACGGAACCGGTCCCTTGAAATTTTTTAATAATTCGACTAATAGTGCTTTCAGATGGACGATTATGTAAGCCATAAAATTCACGTAATTTTCTAAAAACTCTTTTCACAGTACGCTGATTTTCATAAAATAATTCGGCAATTTGAACGCGTTGTTGTACCGTGTACGAAGCCATTTTTATAAATGCCATACATCACACTTTTTAAATGCCCACATACCCGGACAAATTCAGTGCGCCATCTATATTTTATTTATTCTTTAAAAAACTGCGCAATTTGAAACATCCTTTATTTCTTCTTAATTAGTGGAAGTATGTGTAGTTGTATTTTTTCCTGTGTTAACTTAAGATTCTTTGAGTCATTAATTCATTATTTTCTCTATGATTTTCCCGAAATTCATTTCATTTGTTTGTTCCATTATTTTAAACGCTGGTGTCATTCGATATCTTCTCTTCGTAGCGGGGTGTGATAGGGGTGATATTCTGTGGTGTAGTACGCGTGTATCGCATAGTACAGATTTCTATGTTACTTAACGATGCCAACAGTCCTCAGAATCAATAAACGACACAATAAGATATTGAAAAAAACATATATAATGTATAATCAACTAGCATATGATCGAAAATTATACTCTCTAGAAGGCCATGAAACTTTCTTGGATCAAACTTAAATTGGCACCATATGAGCTAGATGATAATCTTGATAGATAAGGTTACATTGTTTGAACAAGTAATTACATACAAAAGTTTCAGTTGAAAAAATAAAAAATTAATAGTAAAAAACAATAATCTACGAGTATACATATAATAATAATTTAATCATTTATTGTAGCTGTTTTGTATTATTAAACTTTTTATTTTTTTAATTGAAACGTTTGCGTGTTACTAATGTCAAAAAAATACAATCTGATACATATTATAATGCCAACTTAAGTTATAAGAAAAAAATGATGACTTTCTAAATTATAAAAGATTTCGCTCAGTTGGTAGTATATTCCAGTAATATAATAATAACCTGATTCAGTTTATTCTAAGCTCTAAGCAAAGATATATTCTGAGGACAGCTACAACTAGTTTTAATAATTTTTACTAAATTTCTAATATTTTTTAGGCATTGGTTACAATACAGCTTTAGACTTTGCTAAAAGAGGAGCCAGAGTTATCCTAGCTTGTAGAAACAAAGACAAAGCTGAAGATGCTCAAAAGAGGATTATTAAAGCAACTCAAAATTCGAATGTCGTGTATAAATTAATCGAAATGACTTCCTTAGAATCTGTTAGAGCGTTTGCTAAGGATATAAACGAGACGGAGGAGCGTGTGGACATACTAGTCAACAATGCTGGCGCTGGAAGATTGGGCGATATTCTCACAAAAAATGGAGTTCAAATAACGCTACAAGTAAATCATATTTCCGGATTCTTGTTAACGCATCTGCTTATAGGTAATGGTTACATATAAGCTTCAACTACTAAAGTAGACGATTCTCTAGAGAAGCAGTGGCGCATGTTAGGAAACTAAAATTAAGGCGCGATTCCAAATAATATACTTCGAGACCTACAATGCTTCCTTTACATACAGCACATTAAATACGTGGGTTGTCTTTTAAGTTTTGCATATAAAACTGAAATAAAACAGCAGATAGCTTTTAAAGACTTCATTGTTTTTCGATGTATTCTCCACGAAGATTAATCTACTTTTGCATGCGCTCGAACCAACCCTGGAGGCAGTTGTTCCACTCGTTTGCTGGTACAGTCAAAATTCTCCTGCTGACGACTGGAACCTTTGACCACGCAGTCCGTTCTTGATTTTCAGAAAGGTAAAGAAATCGTTGGGACTTAGATCAGGACTGTACGGTTGATGGTCCAATAACTCAACGTTTTGTTCCGTTAAAAATTTAATTGTCTCGCGTGCTGTGTGCGAACTTGCATTGTCTTGATGGAGGGTGATTCGTCGTTCGGGGTTGGTTTTTCGAAAGTCGGCGATGACTTGCGGCAAACAAATGATTGTATACCAATCGGTAGTAACAGTTATTTGATCTTGTAGAAGAATTGCTGCTATATGACATGCTTTCGAGAAAATATCGCGATCATCTTTTTGAAGGCACTTCGAGAACAGAAGACTTTTGGAACACGCAAACAGACGACTGGCGTTTATTTTCTGGCTCGTATGAGTAAATTCAAGATTAATCACCACTAACAATGTTGTACACGTTATTAGAGTTTCCGGCGTTGAAGCGATTGAAGTTTTTTTCAGTGCAGTCAACAGATGCGGTATCCAACGGGAAACTAATTTATTTACGCACAATTCTTTATGCATAATTTTTGAATTAAGGTCTTTGATGCCCAATAATGCTTCAATCTGGCGATATACCACAAGTCGATCTTCGTTGGTGATCTTGCGCACAGCATCGACGTTTTCCTGAATGATAGCCGTTTTTGGCGAACTTGCTCTTGGATCTTCACTAAGATTAATTCTCCATACCAATGAGAAATTGACTGATACGGTGCTTCATTGCCGAAAACAAAAACCAGCTCGGCGAGGCACTCTTGTTGAGATAATTGTCTTCGAAAATTATAAAAAATTATTCCGCGAAAATGTTCTCGGTTTAATTCCATTTTTCAACTAACTTGTCCACTTTAACAGTTCGTTGCAGCTGCAACGCTACACCTATCGCACTGAAACTTGACTTTGGATTTGGGTTAATTAAAGATGGAGGTTAATTTTTAGTACTGACATTTCACTAGTGGCGTCCTCTATGTCCCACTATGGAAAACTTAAAAGATATCCCACATATGATTATCAGTATACTTCAAGCTAGGAAATCTATATGTAAATTAAATCCATCACAAAAGAATTATTCCTTATTTACGAGACTAATCGAATTCCTTCACGCTCTAGAAAGCGTTGCTTTCAGTGCAGATTAGTTAAATCACAGTTGACAGATCAGGTTACGTTGCTTTAACAAATAGCTAAGGCATAAATGTTTCGGTTGAAAGACAAAGAGAAATTTAATAATATATTATTCGTTATCTTTATACATTCACGAGTATCATTTTTCTTCATTACTAAACTTTTTTTTTCAAATGAAATGTGTATGTCGTCAACTCCATCACTTAACTCATTTATACTGTTAACTTAAGCTTGAATAAACAAAATTTCACGGCTATCCAGAGAGTAAAAGTATTCGACCACATGGTAAATACACATACCCGGTATACCGGAGTCATTCCAGGTTTTTTTTTAAAAAAACTACATAATTTTCAAGAAAATGGAAAAATTTATTTATCCAAAGTATTGGCCATTTGATTCTGCACATCTTGCCCATCTTTCAGGCAATTTGTGGATTTCATCCCAAAAAAAAACTGTTTGTCCTTTAAGCAAAACAATTCATCATTGATGCGAAAAGATGATAGTAGGACGGGGCAAAGTTTGGAAAGTACGGCGGGTGCGATATTATGTCCCACCCAAGTACTTTCAACGCTTCCTTGACCGGTTTTGCTATATGACACGGCGCGTTATCGTGCTGTGAAATCACTTTATCATGCCTTCGGGCCCATTCTGGACGTTTTTCTATTAATGCATAGCTCGAATTGATAATTTGTTGTCGGTAGCGATTAGTATTAACTGTTTCACCAGGCTTCAACAGTTCGCAATATACCACGCCACTCTGGTCCCAGCAAACACAGAACGACCAAAACGATTTGGGCTTGAAGTCGATGGGCCAGCTTCGATTTTTCGAAGAAACAAGATAAGGACATATTGAATTTGTTTAGAAGAAAACCACAATACACATTACGTTAGAGTCAACACGACTTAGCAAAGAAAACAAATTAATGTTGAGTTGATGACTAGAAGTGTTAAACGTGTCCCAAGAAACGATTAGCGACCGATTACGAGCAATGGGAAAAATCTAAAAGATGGGAAAATGGGTGCCACATCAATTAAATGAAAAATCGAAAAATCGTCTGTGAAATGTTGCTTCAAAAGTATAATCGGAAATCATTTCTGCATCGAATAGTGATGAACAATGGATTTATTTTAAACACTCTAAGCGCAAAAAATCATGATTATCATCTGGCAAAGTCCGCCCATCGACTCCAAGACCAAATCGTTTTGTTTGCAAGACAATGCTCTGTGTTTGGTAGGACCAGAATGGTGTGGTGTATTACGAACTGTTGAAACCTGGTGAAACAGTTAATACTGATCGCTACCGACATCAAATTATCAATTTTAATAGATAGAATTGATAGAAAAACGTTCAGAATGGGCCCGAAGACACGGTAAAGTGTTTTTACAACATGATAACACGCCGTCTCATACAGCAAAACCGGTCAAGAAAGCATTGAAAGCACTTGGATGGGACATAATATCGCACCCGCCGTACTCTCCAGACCTTGCCCCGTCCGACTATCACCTTTTCGCATCAATGGGACACGCGCTTGCAGATCAGCACTTCGCCAATTTCGAGAAGTTATAAAATGGCTCGACGAATAGTTTTGCTCAAAGGACAAACAGTTTTTTTTGAGATGGTATCCATAAATTGCCTGAAAGATGGACAATATGTGTAGAATCAAATGGCCAATACTTTAAATAAATAAAATTTTCCATTTTCTTGAAAATTATTTAGTTCTTTTACGGAAAAATGCTTATGACCTTCCGGTACACCTGGTAAAATATAATCAAAATTATTTAACCATTAGTGTTAAATATTAAAGACCACAAGACTAAAAACACAAAGACTAAGTCTTCTTTGTATATGTAATATAAAATTAAAGCGTATGAATTTAGATATATCAATATAATTCAAAATGTCTCTCAATTTATTGATAATAATAGTATCTAATAAAATCTGATAAAAAATAATTTTTAGATAAAATCAAGATGTCGGCACCAAGCAGAATTGTGAACGTTTCATCTCTTGCAGCCAATTATTCGAACTTAAATATTGATAGAATCAACGAATTTCCAGAGAGTATAAATTACTTGTATTCTGATTGGATAGCGTATGCTAATTCTAAATTATGCAATATTCTATTTACTCTTGTATTAGCTAATAAATTAAACGGCACGGGAGTTACTGTAAATGCATTGCATCCTGGAGTTATAAAAACTGAAATTTTCAGGAGAGTGCCGGGAATATTTAAAATAATTTTGAATGTAGCAGCTAATCTCTACTTTCAGGTAAGTTTTAAGATTGTCTGAGATAGCCACAGAGCCTATGCCACTGCAACGTTCTCAGATCTATTGCGATCCTTATATTTTTCTGGAGTCTCTGGACTTTTTTGCGTATGTTTTTTGAAGTTTGCCATGATTACGTTTTTCTTATTCTTTCTATAATAATGGACTTCATCACCAGCTTCTACGCTTTAGCCTTAGAAATTCTACATCACTGACATCAAATCTACTTCCTCTAGTATTGATCCTTTATGTACCTATGTAGACAACTCTAGTTCATCCGTTTTTCTTGCTTGTTCTTTCTATGGAGTATTCTTACTCTGCAATTTTAAAACCTGCTACATGTTTTGTCTGCTTTCTTTTTTTGGGCAGAGTTTGCTTTGTACCTCTTCGATACTATCCCCACGTGCAGCAAGTGAAATAATAGTCCGTCCGACCAAAACCCCATTTAATTGAGAATGACTAAAGACAAGGGTGTTTTTGATGAAGAGGAAAGATATCCATAACAAAATATGAAAGCAATATATTTATAAGAAAGAAACATAAAATCGCAAAGCAGAAAAAAATTAATATTCAAAATAAATATAATGCTGAACAAAATAAAACGAAATCAAAAATGAAGTAAAACTAAATTGGGAAAAATGTATTTAAGAGAGCTAATCTTCTCTTCCCTTCTCTACAAATAGTATGCAACTGCGACCTGTCCGGTTAAGTAAAGGGTTCTGTATGATGAAAGAGTATGTCTTCTTCTTTTCTTGCGAACATTTCCGAGTATACGCTCCTGACCACAGGGACGCTGTTTTTAATATAAAGTATCACACGTACATATATACAATCATATATAAACTCATGTTCAAAACTAACGCATCACTCAATGTTTTTCATATATTTGCTATAATTTTTGTATTTTCTCAGACTTTTTATTTCATTTGAATATAACCTATTGGCTTTATGTCACTACAAAGTGACTTTGACACAATGAAAACAGCCAAAAGTTAATGTCCAGTCTGGTACGAAGACTTCCGCGGTAGTGGTCCATACTATCTGCTTCTAGGCATCCGGGCTGGAACCGCGCCACTGGTATATAACTACCGACATTTCGTACTCACTCGTATGGGACATCTTCAGGGCTCAACTACTGCTACTGTCTGTCGCACTGAAACTGACCTTACAAGTGGGTACGAAACGTCGGCAGTTATACCCGTGGCGCGATTCCAGCTCGGAAGCCTAGAAGGAGATAGTATGGATCACGACCGCGGAAGTCTACGTACCAGATTAACCAGCCTCCACGAGGAAGATATCCAGAAGAAGACCAGAGAACTGCGACAGACAGTAGTAGTAGTTGAGCCCTGAAGATGTCCCATACGAGTGGGTACGAAATGTTGGCAGTTATAGCAGTGACGTGGTTCCATTCCCGGAGGCCTAGAAGCAGCTAATGTCAAGCTTTATTAAACAGTTTTTCTTGAGTTGTTTAAGTTAGAGTTCAAGCATCATTTAAGATTTAATTACGGGCTTGTTAATTTTCTGCGTGTATAGAATTCAAATTAATAAAGTTTAAATTCAAAATTATGAACTGATGATGAATGTTTAAGGACCTTCAACTTGGTTAGAAGGACGTACAATGCATTATATGGCAAATTTTCTGGACGTTAAATATACAACAGTTAGTCGAATACTTAGAAGATTCAGGGAAACCTGATCGCACTCGAGTAGACGTGGTCAAGGTAGAAAACGACTCACTAGTGCTAGAGATGATAGTCTTTTGCAACTGCGAAATAAGCGAACAGCAAGCACAGAACTCAGTAACCAGCTTGAAACAGTCAGAAATGTCAGAGTTTCTGCTTTAACTCTAAAGAAACGGTTGAGGAAACTAATATTGATTAGTAGGAGGCCTGCAGTTGGCCCATTACTTACCGCAGTACATAGAGTATAACGTTTGAGAGTTAAAGATTAGAAGCGAGTTTTGTTTTCGGACGAGACCAAAGTAAATTTAAAATCCAGATGGTCGCGAAAAAGTACGGCAAACAACTGGAGAAAGATATCATCATTGCACAATATCTCAAAGGGAGCCCTCAGATGGTGAATCATGAATATTCTAGGGAAGTTTTTGCCTTGATACTTGCGCAGAGTTAATTCCCATTCGCCAAAGGTTAATAAATACTGAATACTACATATTTAACATTATTCAGGACCATGCAATACCTTTCGCACCATTTTCAGTAAACAATTTCATGTTCATATAGGATATTGCGAGGCCCTACACCGCTAGACAAGCTTTGGATTATTTACAAGAAGTCAATATTCAAGTCGTACAGAGCCCAGACTTAAATCCAATTCAACATGTTTGGGATGCTCCAAAATGATCAGAAAGGCGACATTTACTAGCTCCTAATAATCTCTAGGAATTGGAAGAAGTCATTCTTTTCAAGTAAGACAATATTCCCCAAGAAGTAATCCAAAATTTGATAATGAGCTTACTACGGCGAATACAAGCAGTTATAGGAGCCAGAGAAGGTGTCGCGCATTATTAACTCTTACTCTTTAGTTCCATTTTTTTGTTTATAGAGTTTTTAAGAATTCCAATAATATCGTTTCGTTTCTGAATTTGTAATTTAATGGAATTTTTTCCATCAGTTTCTATTGAAAACGAAGTTGTTTTTAATAGAAACTTTTAATAGAAGTTGTTTTATGCACAGATGTTTAACTATCTCCAGTTAAATTGCTTATTGATGATGTTAAAAGATAATTTACCAATCAAACAATTTTGTAAAAATTGTGCGTTGATTTTGGAACGCGAGTTTATACTACTGTGGGCAAAAAATAGTAAGACATTTTAATTAAAATTTCGCGCGAAAACCCATTCATCGAAATATTTCTTTTCTAGGTTGGTTTGACTGTCAGTGACATCTGTGCCAAATGTCACATCAAAATAATCATTAGTGTTCAGTATACGTTTGTCTTTCTGAAGTACAAAAAGTGCATTCGGCGATTTTTACAATGAGTGAAACTATTCAACAAAGAAGTTCTATTAAATTTTGTGTACTGAATCAAATTTCTGGTGCCGAAACGTTCAGAATGTTGCCAAAGGCCTTCGGTGATAATTTTTTGTCGCGAGCAAGTGTTTTTGATTAGTACAAATTATTCAAAGAGGGTCGAGAACGCGTTGATGACGAAGCACATCCAGGACGGCTATCAACATCAACTGATGTTCAACACGTCAATAGAATCAAGGAATTGGTGCTTGAGAATCGACGATTAACAGTCAGAGACCTTACTGGCATCGTTGGAATATCGGAAAGATCAGTAAAAACCATTTTGAAAGATCATTAGGGCCTAAGAAAAGTGAAGCACGATTTGTTCCAAAATCACTCAATTTTTTCGAAAAACAGCGTCGCGTTGATGTCTGTGAAACAATGCTTTCCGACTATTAAGACAAAATGAAAGGCATCATAACTGAAGATGAGACTTGGATCTACGCATATGATCCGGAAACAGACGATCAATCGGCCGAATATCGTATCAAAGGTGAGCCGAAGCCAAAAAAAACACGTCAAAGCAAGTCAAAAATCAAGGTTATGTTGACAGTTTTCTTCGATTATCGAGGCGTGGTGCATTCCGAATTCCTTCCGACCGGCCAAACTGTCAATAAAGAATACTATTTGAGTGTTATGCGTCGTTTGCGCAATGCTATTCGTAAAAAGAGGCCAGAATTATGGGCCGACAACTCTTGGCTTTTGCACAACGATACTGCACCGTCGCATACTGCATTAATTCTTCGTGAGTTTTTCGCCAAATTTTCAACCAATATCGTGCCGCAGCCACCGCATTCGCCTGACTTAACTCCGTGTGACTTCTGGCTTTTCAGCAAACTCAAACGACCGCTCCGGGGAAACGGTTTTGAGTCAATTGAAGATATTAAACGTGAATCGCTACGCGCATTGAAGGCTATTCCTGAAATTGACTTTAACAACTGTTTCGAGAATTGGAAGAAACGTTGGCACAAGTGTATTGGGGCCAGGGGGTTGGGGGTTACTTTGAGGGGGACGAAATAGATTTGGAAGAATAAATTAAGAATTTAAAAATTATGAACAAAGTCTTACTATTTTTTGCCCACAGTAGTATACGTTCTTTACAGTAAACGGTATAAATTTATGTGCATGCTAAAGTATTTCGTATTTCAAAGAAATTAGACAGTAAAATATAAATAAAAATCATGAATAATGTTAAATCAATTTTAATATAATCGTTTCACATACTAACTTTTGTCTCAATTTTAGACTGCAGAAGAAGGAGCACAAACTACAATTTATGTAGCCACTTCCGACAAATTACATTGTGTTACTGGAAAATTATTTGACAATTGTAAAGAGATTAATATATATCGTACTGCCCAAAGCCCAATTTTGGCAGAGAAAGTTTGGGAAAAGAGTGAAATATTAGCAAAGTTAAGTTTGGACGAAAAAATCAAATAAAACCAATGTATATGAATATGTATACATGTTTGTAATAAATAAATCGAATTAAATTAGTTTTTGTCTTTGAATAATCACGTACTTCTAATAGTACTAATTGTCAATAAATTGAGATAGAAAAAACCTTCACACCCACCAGCCACTGTAAAATTCTATTGAATTTACATACAAAATTTCATTACATCCTTGTACTTTAATCAAAGATCCAGTTTGGATTTTTTATTAAACGTGTGGAAACTATTAGATGTAACACGTGTTTTTTTAAGAGCTTGAGAACTTTAAATGATAATACAACACAGAAATATTGTTGGAATGAATTTTTTTTTATTATAATCTGGTACATAATTACATGGCATTTATTTTCTAAATATGACTTCCGGCATATGTTCGCCGTGGCTACGAGTTACATGGTCCATTCGATCAGGTCAATTTTTGACTATTTTTTCCAATAAATCTGGCCGTATGGCGTCAATGGTGGCTTGAATATTGACTTCCAATGCTTCAAGAGTTACTAGTTTGTCGGCATAAATCAACGATTGCCCCATAAAAAGTAATCCAGAGGCGTTAATTACACGAACGAAGGGGTCAGTGAACAGGACCACTTCTGGAAATAAAGTTGTCACCAAATTGATTTTGCAATAAATCGTTAACAACCAAATGTCGTCATGGTTAGCTGATTAATTTTTGGAAACAAAAATTCAGTCAGCATGGCTCGATAGAGCTCGCCATTCACCGTAACGGCAGCTCCTTCCTCATTTTGAATGAAATAAGGACCGATTATGCCGTCAGGGTGTAAACCGCACCAAACAGTCAATTTTAATGGATGTAATGGTGATTTGTTAACAGCTTGAGGATTGTCTTCGCTCCAAATACGGCAATTTTGCTTATTGACGTAGCCATTTAACCAGAAATGAGCTTCATCACTAAACACAATTCTTTGATAAAAATGCTCATCTTTGGACAGTTTCAAACGAGCCCAATCAGCAAAAATGCGACGCAAACGATGGTTGTTTGGCTTCAATTCTTGCACGAGCTGTATTTTATAGGCACGTAAGCCAAGATCCTTACGTAAAATTTTCCACGTAGTCGCAGGAGAAAGGTCAACAAGTTGAGAACGACGACGAATCGACATTTCGGCGTCTTCTTTAATTCTTCGCGCTACAGTAGTAATATTCTCTTCGGTACGCACATCTCTTTGTCTTGTTGATGGTTTTGAATCGAGAAGAGTAAAATTAGTGTGAAAACGATCAATAACTGCACAAATTGCTTGCTCATTGGATCGATTATGTTAACCGTAAAATGGTGCTCTATGAACTTCGCGAACAGATTCATTTTTTTCAAAGTAAATTTCCACAATTTGGAAGCGTTGTTCTGGCGTTAAACGATTCATGATGACTTGCCAAACCTTACTGAACAGAAATGTCAACACAGTTTGACATTATCAGCTGTCAAACCATAGTTATCGATATCGATAGTTCTCATGCAGCTTAAAAACACCCGTTAGTTAATGAGATGGTCAGTAATTGAATATCAGAAAGTCTTAGTCTCCTGTGGGGTTTCTTAAACATGAAAGCAAGTAGAAATAAAAAGTGCTTACATCAAGGTACAGTACAAATCAGGAAAGATGGACCATATGTCATTATTTACTGCATTTATTAAAGATAACACTGTCACTTCAGCTGAGTTAAATAGTGTAACGGTTTCAATTCAATAAAAAATTATATAATATACGAAATTTGCGTTGCATCGTATAGTCGAATATGGGTAATGTAAAAGAAATTATTCATCTTACATTGATTTAACCATGAAGACTGCATAACTAATGTGGACTTTCACTATTCCATGCTATCAGTAAGGGTCTTCACACTACTAGGTATCTACCGAATATTCTTTGAAAGCGAAGACTCTACAAGACAATACCCTGCAAAAATGCACCCAACGTGTTGAAAATTTTCCTAATTTTGAAATTTTTGATTATCTAATATATCGAAAAAACAATATGTCTCACTCTCGTCCAGACATGTAGATGTCCGAACGAAGTTCGTATTCGTCTCGCCAAATGGATAACTATGTTATCACGATGCGTATATCGACAGAACACTTTAAATTTGGCATTTGCCATTAGGTGAACGTCTGAGAATAATATAAATGTTAATAATACCCTGTTAACGACGGGTTTCGCGTATTAAACTCTCAGAAGGGAATTTAAAATTGCTTAAAGAAAATGAAAAACTCTTTTACATCTGGACACGATCAAATTCATCAAGTAAACTACGTTGTTATTAACGAATTATTGTCTGTGGGCTATCGTACCGATTGCGACACAGGAAAATAATGAAAATATAAAACTTTCCTCTCGTCCAAATATGCAAACGTCCGAACGAAAGAACAAACTTCGTATTCATCCCGCCAAATGGATAACTATGTTATCACGATACGTTTCTAGGCAGAGCACTCCAAAACCGATAATAATCCAAATGTTAATATCACCCTGCTTATAACGCACAAGGTGTTATTAACATTTGAATTATTCTTAAACGTTCATCTATCGCACTATTTAAAGAACGAGACCAAATACTAAGAATAATACCAAAAACGATGCCTCCTTTCCATAAATCAATAACGCTATCTGATCACTGAAAATGAACGATCCGTAGATAGACTATCTGCTATAGTAATGTATTATTCTCACAGGCTTTTCGTAAACCGTAATAACTAGAGCTGGATAGCCGTATCTACCCGACAAGAGCGGACATTCGTGCTGTGAGGAAGGTCGTCCGAACATATATGATATATTCGTATATAAATACGAGTAAGCTAATTACACGACTGCTCGCTCTTGTCAGGTAAACACAATTATCCACCTCTGTTGATGACATTCTTGTACTTTTTCGTTAAGTGGATGTTGATGCATAGAGTTGTCACTGTGTGCGTTCGGTCAACGGCGTACTTAGAAAAACGACAAGGGGTTTAGTAGATAATAAATGTAAATAAACACTCTTTTAAACAAAATTTTCAGTATGCTGATGCAGATAATGGATAAGATTGGTTATATATTTGCAGTATCGGGTAGCTTTCAATAGTTTTTTCATGTAATCGTATTCGCCGTGGCATATAAATGTTCTTTATATGTAGAGGATGATCGTTCGATATCTAAGGATGAAATACTTGCATAATGAAAATAATCTTGATTGTCTAAAAATCCTTAACGAATTCTTAGACACACTATCAGCAAAAGTTTGCATTAATCTGGTAAAATCTGAATATTTCGTTAACATTGTTGACGAAAGAATCAGATTTTTAACAAATTTAGTGGATCTAGATATCTTAGTTATACAAATATTTCATCATTAGATGTCGAAAATCGTCCTCTACACATAAAGAACATTTATATTTCACGGCGAACACGACTATATGAAAAAATTCACGCTGAACACGGTTACATGACAAAACTGTTGAAGCATACTTAATGCTGCAAACATTTAATCGATCTTATCCAGTTTTTTCATCTGCATACTGAAAACACTGCTTAAAAGCTTTTATTTACATTTATTATTCACTAAAGGCTTTGCATTTCTTCGAAGCATGCGCTTTGACTAAATACTCGCAATGCCAACTCTATTAATACATGATCATAATTCTAACTTAAGCATATTTCAAAGTTGTACATCAATGCTTCTTCACTGCAGTAGTTACAAGTATTTTTTTGCAATTCCCTTAGAGTTAATACCTGTAAATAGTGGTATTCATTGCTTCATAGTGCATGCACTATATTCTACGAGAGCATAATATCGTACATGTTCTATGATGTAATGAATACCACTACTTAAAAATAATGCCGCTAAGGGATTTGGAAAAAAATACTTAGGAAAAGATGCTAACAGTGTTGTCACTATTATAGGAGGAGGGTAAATAAGAACGATTTTTGGCGAACATTCCTTTTCACATACGAGAGTAGTTTGACAAGTAGTGAGAATGGAAAAAAAACGATTTTTTTAAATACAAAATAATTTTTATTTTTCAATATATTCTCCTAAAAGAGCAATACATTTATTCCAACGGTGCTCCAATGCCCTTATGCCATCTCTAAAATGCGATTGCGGAAGGCTTGCAAAATACTCATTTACGAGGATGATAAGCTCGTCGTTAGACGAAAATTTCTTTCCACCTAGTGCCGTTTTCAATTTTGGAAAAAGGTTGAAGTCGGATGGGGCTAGATCCGGCGAATAAGGCGCATGCGGTACTAATTGGAAATGCAACTCGTGGATTTTGGACATCGCAACTGTGCTGGTATGCGAGGGAGCGTTGTCTTGGTGAAACAGAATCTTTTTCTTTGCGATTCCTGGCCGTTTAGCACGAATCTCAACATTTAATTTTTGTAGAAGTTCTGCATAATATTGTCCGTTTATTGTGGCACCTTTCTGAAGGTAATCAATGAGCAAAATGCCCTTTGAATCCCAAAAAATTGATGCCATCACCTTGTTTGCCGATAAAGTGGTTTTCGCTTTCTTTGGAGGTGCAGAACCACGTTCTAACCATTGTTTCGACTGTTGTTTACTTTCGGGTGTACTGTAGTGTATCCAAGTTTCATCGCAAGTAACAAATCGCCTACAAAAATCAACCGGATTCCGCTTATAAAGGTCCAAACACTCATTGGTAATGCGCAAACGAATGAACTTTTGATCAGTCGTAAGCAATCGCGGCACCCATCTTACCGAAAGCTTGGAAAGGCCCAATTCTTTCGTTAAAATGTGGTGTCCGCGTTCTATTGAAATGTTTACCATATTTGCTATCTCTCTCACTTTTTATAATCATTTCCTTAGAAGTCACGATTTTGGGTGCTCCAGAGCGCGCTTCATCAACACAGCCTGTTCTACCACGTTTAAATTCATTTACCAATCTACTTATTGTGGGGGATGATGGATCAGATTCACCTAATGTTTCCCGTAACTCATCTTTTATTTCGGTAGCTTTCATACCCTTAATTACGAAGTATTTAATCACCGCACGATACTCTGCTTTTTCCATTTTAACAAAACGACGTGTTGCTTCTTTTTCAATCATCTGTCAAAAATAAACTAATCAACCGATTTATCTAAATATCGGAATGTAAACATATAAGTAAGCAACCTAAATTACAGTGCATTTGTTTTACCAATTAGAGCGCCACCTATGTGTCATTCTCACTACTTGTCAAACTATCCTCGTAGAAGTTCACTAGTTTATGGAATAGAAGTTTCCCCTTCAAACAACCTCTAATAATTTGATTAATGTGTTTGATAAGAACGCTAAGTAATTCACTCAAGCATTATTGATACATTAAGAGTGTATTGATAAAATAAACATTTCCATAACTTGTTAATTTTTTAATATCTTCAAAATTTGAATGCAACAGATATAAGAAAACTTATCAAAATCAAATTTTCTAGTTTAAAATGTTGGTACCGTGAACATGATATTGAGTGCTGAAGAAAAGTACAAATATTACTAAAAAAATAGCTTTATTTATTGTAAACAAAGTACGAAATCGTTTAAATAACATAAAGTAACAAAGATATAACACAGAACATAAGACAAAACATTCGAATTCTTATAAAACGCAAGACTTAATTTCCTGGATATTTAGGGAACATAAAATAAAATCCGTATTCTGAAAAGGTATCAGTTATGAACAATGAGCAAAGCTTTAAATGTCAAGAGTTAATCTCCTGAATATTTAGGGAATATAAAATAAAATCCATATTCTAAACATCATCAGTTACAAACAACCAACAGATCTTTAATTATTCAAGTGAATCTTCGTGGTGGAGAATCTAATAGTGATGAAGTTTTTTGTTTTTTGACTGGTGGTTCTAAATTATTATTCACTGAACTAGACTGTGCTTTATCTGAACACATGTTATTACTAGAATTTCCCGTTTCTTCTTTTAAATAACCAGCTTTTTCAATTTCTAACACTAATTCATCGAGTGGATCATATTCTTCGCTAAGATCGATGCAATCTTTTATTTCTACAGTTGGATTATTTTCATTATCTTCTTCTGGGCTCTCATCTTTATTCAGTGTAGATTCGTCTCTATGCAATGTTTCAGAATTAATCGGATATAATTGGGTTTCCTTGCTACTGGTTTCTTCTTTGGTAATTTCAGAATCATTTTCAAAGTCCACGTAACTACACGAAAGTTCTTTCAAATGTTCTCTAATTTGGAAATACGTTAAGACGGCACGAATTTGATCGAAGGTGTATTCTGCAGGGCATAAGTTTTTGATTGGTGTTAAAAGCAGCTTCTCTTCTGTAAAATTATAAATATATAAATAAATAATTCATATAAATAATAATTTACATAACAGCGCTAACAACAATTATGTTCGGAATAATATTAATTTCAACGCTGTCGTTAATATTGGGTCTGGGAAAAAGTTCGTGGCGTTTTTTCAGTAAAATTCAACTGGTCCCCGCGTGGCGCGTGGACGAATTCATTTAAACCGAATATGCTCCATTATTATCGACAATGTTTCGCCATTTTTTTGGTAGATCCATGATCCCATCGGTGAAAAACTTCTGTGGTTTCTGGTCGAAAAACTGAATCAAGTAGTTTTCACAGGCTTCTTTTGAAACCAACTTAATTCCATTGAGAGAGTTCTGCAGAGATCGAAACAGATGATAGTCAGAGGGTGCTATATCCGGACTGTAAGGTGGGTGCATCAAAACTTCCCAACCAAACTCTCTCAATTTTTGACGGGTCATCAAAGAAGTGTGTGGTCGGGCGTTGTCATGATGGAAGACAACACCTTTCCTATTAATCAATTCGGGCCGTTTTCTTTCAATCGCCTGGCGTAATCTCTCTAGTTGTGCACAGTAGAGTTGAGAATCAATCGTCTGACCAGTTGGAAGTAGCTCGTAGTGGACGATTCCCCTCCAGTCCCACCATACACACAGCATCACTTTTTTGGCGTCAATGTTGGCTTAGCGAACGCTTGTGACGGCTCACCATCCTTTATCCACGATCTTTTACGCTTCCGATTATCGTACGTAATCCATTTTTCATCTCCGGTTATTAAACGTTTCAGAAACGGCTCGATTTCATTCCGTTTCAGCAGCGCATCGCAGATGTTAATTCGGTCCATCATGTTTTTCACGCTCAACTCATGAGGAACCCATACGTCAAGCTTTTTTTGTAACCAGCTTTGTGTAAATGGTTCAAAACGGTTTTGTGGTCAATGCTTAGCTCCATGCCAATATCGACACTGCTGATATGCTTATCTTGTTGGACTTTTTCAAGAATTTCATCAGATTTTTCAGTGATTGGACGACCGGAGCGTGACTCATCTTCACATTGAAATTTCCAGAACGAAAGCGAGCGAACCATTTCCGCGCAACAGATTTCGATAAAGTACCTTCACCGTACACAGCACAAATTTTATCACAAGCCTGCGCAGCGTTCTTCCCCTTATCATAATAATATTGCAGAATATAGCGAAATTTCTCATTATTCTTCTCCATTTTCAAGTGCGAATAACTTTCCAACCACTGCACCGATTACAATGTTTCTACGCTCAAACTAACGTTCGGAAGGTCATCTAAAAAACGAGCCGTCGGTGGTGTCGCTGTGACTTGTTCTTTAGTTATCGGCAACCAATGCCATCTATCGGGAAAAACGCCACGAACTTTTTCCCAGACCCAATATTTGCTATTTTTAAACGAAAGTAAGGTACGATGTGAAACTACGATGCAACGCCGTGTTAAACGGACAAATAGTTTTAGTAAATATAAAAATGAATTATACGTAAACTGTGTAGTTTTAGTAAATATTGCTTTAAAACTAACCCCCATTAAAGTGAAATAAACACGTATTTAAAATTTTTAAAATTGCTCTCCTCTTTCGTCCAATGTACTACCTTACAGAAAACTCCATTAGATAACAATTTACGATTGTTTACACTCCAAATAATGAATGAAGAATGTACTCTATAGTTAATTTTATGTAGGAAATGTGTAAAGTAAGTAACTTCTTAATTAATATTAGTCTGCTAATAACTCAGGAATAAGTAAAGACCAGGATCGTGTCATGAAAATACAATGAGTTACAAGTTCTCCAACCCATGGATAAATATGACACTTGTTAAAGATTTTACAATGTTTAAATTAAAATATTTTGAATGAAATTTTTGTATGTTATGCGTTGTATGTGTATTATTATTATGTGTTTTATAAATACTGTTTTACATATGTATGCCTAACACACAAATACTGGTCAGCAGCAACTTTTGTTGTCGTGTATACATTGTACGTCAGGGAAGTTAAGAATTTTGAACTATTTTTCGTTATCTACGTATTTGAACTGATATTTGTACGTATAGAACAATTGAACTGTTTGTTTTCTTCGTTGTTCATAGGACCGACTTTAAATCGTTTATACCACTCGTACACACTCATACTTGATAAACACGCATCACCATACACTTGTTTCTTCAAATTAAATGTTTCAGTAAACGATTTACCGTGTTTAAAACAGAACTTGATATTTGCTCCTTGTTCGAAATTCATTTTTTAACTAATGTCAAATACACACTATTACTTTATGCGCAATTTCTCTGCTTCTAATGATGCAAATGTCATGATATTTTGGGATAACATTGGTGAAAGATCTACCTTACCGACATACATTTTTTTAAATAGATGGCGCCTCTAAAAATTACTATTTTAAAAAAGTTCGGTTTTCTGTGCGACAGACTGTGTATAATTTGATATTGAAATGCAATTTCCTGTACAAACATAATTCTAGTTCTAATTTCAACTGCTTTTTTACTATTAGGTGCGCAACTAAGTTCTCGCTGTTTTTCAAGAGACGGCTTCAGTAGTAAGTGCTGGTCGATTATAACATAACCAAAACGTCATGAACCAAGCTTAGACATATGGTAAACAAACCGTTTTGACACATTAGTGATTTTGTTTTTGCGTCATATACTTTTGGTTGTGTGAAAATGTCTGATTTTGTGCCAACTAATCGTCATTTGCGGGAAGTGTTGCTTTTCTTCTTTCATTCGAAGAAAACGGCGGCTGAAGCGCGTCGAGAACACCAAAAATTTTACGGAGATGCTGCTCTAAGAGAAACAACATGCCGTGATTGGTTCCGTCGCTTCAAAGACGGTGATTTCGATGTTGACAACCGTTCGCGTGAAGGAAGACCAAAAACCTTCGAACACGCTGAATTGGAGGCATTGCTCGATGAGGATCCGTGTCAAACGCAAAAAGAGCTTACTTCAGCATTAGGAGTTACCCACCAAGCCATTTCCCAGCAATTGCATGCGTTGGGAATAATTCAAAAACAAGGGACTTGGGTTCCTTATGATTTGAAGCCAACAGACATTAAGCGTCGTTTTTTCGCCTGTGAACAACTGCTCCAGCGGCAAAAAAAGGAAGGGTTTTCTTCATCGCATCATTACGGGTGATGAAAAATGGATTCATTACAGCATCCCAAAGAGAACAAAATCATGGGGACTGCCCGGTCATGCTTCTACGTTGTCGGTTCGGCCGAATATTCACGCTGCGAAGGTTTTGCTGTGTATTTGGTGGGACCAGGGCGGTGTTATTTATTATGAGCTGTTGAAACCGAACGAAACCATCACTGGGGAACGGTATCGAACGCAATTGATGCTATTGAGCCGAGCACTGCGCGAAAAGCGGCCACAATACGAGCAGAGGCACGAAAAAGTGATTCTACAGCATGACAACGCTCGGCCTCACGTTACCAAACCCGTTAAAACCTACTTAGAGACGCTCAAATGGGAGGTCCTACCCCACCCGCCATATTCACCAGATATTACGCCGTCCGATTATTACTTGTTCCGTTCAATGGCACATGGTCTGGCTAATCAGCAGTTCCGCTCATATGAAGACATCTCAAAATGGCTTGATTCGTGGATAGTCTCAAAAGACGAACTCTTCTACCGTGACGGTATTCGAGCTCTGCCAGAAAGATGCGAAAAACTTGTCGCTAGCGATGGGTAATATTTTGAATGATTCAGTTGTAAACATTTTTTCACAATAAAGTTGAATTTTAAAAAAAACAGCGAGAACTTAGTTGCGCACCTAATACTATAATACATATATGCTTTCTAATAGGATTAAATTTGGGAAGGCATATTATTTACTCACCTGATGGTAAAGTTTTTATCGCCCTTATAATTGTGTCTTTAATTTCAGTTGATACATTAAATGTCTTTAATTTTACTGGATAGCCTAATTTCATACATTTAATCAAATGGGAATGTATAGTCGAAATTACTAACTTCCTAGAAATGTAAGCAACTGGTGAATTGATTTAATTTTTTTAAAAATTTATTCAATTTACCTTTCCTTAGATATGTCTTCTATTGGCATTCCATTTCTGTACATATTATATGTCAATTCTATTGTGGGAGAAAATTCCGCACCTTTCAGTGGATATAATATTAAGACATCTTGAATAGATTTCTTCCCTTCAGGGACATTCATTGCTCGAATAATATTAATAAATTGTTGTCCGAATTTATTAATTTTTGCTTCGGTAAAATTTTCCACTGCAAATAATATAATAAAATATTTTAAATTAAAAAATAATATATTAAAAACTAACATTTGCACTGTTTTAATTCATTAATATCCATAGGTTTTAATTCAGCAATACTCATTAATATTTCATTAGAGGCTATCATGTACGGTCTACAGTCGTATGAATTTGATAATTCACTTCTTTTAACTAATAATGCCTTGTAAATATTCGTTGTTTTTTTACTTTGTAGTCTATTTTCAGCAACAGCCTCTTTATTACAAGATGACTTCTTCGTGGATATCCAACCGTCTGCATTAGTAGTACTACTTGATGGTAAAGTATAAGATTGTACAGGTGCATTAAATCTGTAATTAACAGGTTAAAAATTATGGTTGTTGGCCCAAGGCACTTTTTAATACATAAAACCTTTGCTCTATATTTAAAGCACTGCGTTTTTTACTAATTTATTAATAATCTTTTGTTACAGTCGTATGAATTTGATAATTCACTTCTTTTTACTAATAATGCCTTGTAAATATTCGTTGTTTTTTTTTACTTTGTACTCTATCTTAATTATTTTCTTCAAAATTATGTAAATAAATATATTATATATATATATATATATATACAATATATATACGGAGCGTTCAATTAAAACAAAAGTGTTTTTGCGAATATATCAGAAATAAAACGTTCAATTATTTTGCTGCTTTTACCAATTCAGTCGAAACGAAAAAATACCACCAAATTGCTAATTTAATCAACTTCATAGCTCCAATAATAAGGAAGTTAGCCATGGTTTACGCTTAACTTTGGACACGTTGTATAGTTAATCGAAAAAGGTAAAAAACCCTTACCACATCAATTTTCATATTCTGTATACGTATTATGACAACGAAGTTGCCATCATCTGCAGAAGAAGAGTGTGTATTTGGTCTTTGCGTAGTTTGCAAATTTTCTATGTGGGCTTTACCGAAAAGCCAAGGGAGACACTGGTGATTCATTACTACTGATAACAACAACTTAATTGTCGAAAGACATATACAGAAAACGAAAATTGATGTGATAAGGGTTTTTATTAACCACAGTCTTGATCAAAATTTACGTTGTATAGTACTTACTATCAAGCATACGGGAAGCTATGTAATTGTTTGCAGTTGTTTCGGCTGTGCATTCACCTGATAGAAATAGATGGAACTTTTAGAAATAAATAGAATTGAGAAATAAGAATAATCGGTGACCACTTTGTCTTGATGATGATCCGAAACATACCTACAAACTCTATCGCAAATATTTAGAGAGAATTGAACGCAAAAATAACATTTTAGTTATGCAATGGCCACCTTGAAGCTCCGATATTAACCCCACTGGACTTCTATAGAAATGTTTATCGGTGAGAAAAACAAAATCAAAGAAACGTGAAAAAAAAACAGTGTTCCTCGAATTCCCTAAAAGTATTCTAGGAACCCACAGACAATGTTCCGACATCGTAGAACCTCCAAAATCGATTCTTACACGCTGAGGAACATGGTTAAAGGCACCAGTTCTAAAAACTTCTATCCGTAGTTTTACAAATTGATCCTAAAAAATCAACTGCCGCTAAGGAAAGTCAAAAGAAATGCCAAGATGCTGAAGTTGAAGCAAATTTACAAATAATTTATAGCAATTACAATGGAGTAGCTGAAGAACACAGTACAAACACAGCTAAATGCTATCAGCGACGACAAAAACATTAATGTTATGGCCAACGTAGATATTGTGATAAAGAAAGATACAGATTTTACAGCATTAAATTTGTGGTGATAGTGAATGGACAGGTTTAATAAACATTACTTGAATTATGCAATTACATCACCAGATATCGAACAGTCATTCTCTTCATAAAAGAATATTTTTTCCTTGCAACGAACTCGATTTGCTAAAACAACTGCAGAAACACCCGATGTTTCAGATATTTAACCGATCTTATTCTGTTTGTGATTACATTGACGCTGCTTAAAAGACTGTTTCGCGTTTCATAAATTCACGCTGACCATATTCTTCATTCTATATATAATAACTTCATTAGCAATGGTGATTTTGATGGAGCCTGTGGTTGATTAACTTAATCACTGAAGGTTGATATATAACCCCGTAAACCGTACCGCTGAAAGCGAAAACGCACACAGTGTGCGTTTTGACATTCAGCAGTACGGATCGTGTGCGGAATTTGTTTTCGTACAGGTATTTTGCCGTAGTTTTCCAGGCGCGACACTGTTTAATTATCTGCTGATGACGACAACTTAGTTGTCGAAATACGTATGCAGAGTACGAAATTTAATGTGGACAGGGGTTATATATCAACCTTCAGTGTTCATTAGCAATGCAAAATAGGAAAAATAAATTTAGATAATTATACAACTTACATCAATTCGGGTTTCTTCTTTTTTTTCAATAAAATTCGTAAATCGGGTGGAGGTTCTATTAACAAAATCCCCTCAGCTCGTTGGTTGTCAACATCCCCAATAAACTTTTTACCTTTATCAGAAAGGAACGCTGTGCAAAATGAGAAAGTAGGTTTTACTGTAGTTTGTTTTTCTATATACTTATTAGATTCCAATATTCTACCTGAATATCAAACAAGTGATCAAAACAAACAATTATATATTCTGAACATTACCAATGCATTTCCACCATGCTTCACTTTTATCTTTGCCTGACCCGTGAAGAGCATGGCTTTGATGTTTACTTGAAATTTTTGTACCTTTCGATCCTCGGATGAATAAAATATATTTTTGTAATCCGCAATTTTCACCTACAATTTTCATACTTTTTAGGAACGTGTGGGCATATTGTGTTATATCCATTAATCCATTGGAATTAACTTCTTCATATTCATCAGGTACCCCTTGTTTCAATCTATTAAATGTACATAATCTATTAGAACAGCTAAAGCTAAAACCAGTACTGAATATATGAAATGCTACCCATAAATTCACAGATCTTTTGTAAATATAACACAGATTTCCATCAGCAAGTAAATTACATTTACGAGCTGTAAAATGTTTTGTAAAGTTGCATTATAGTGTTTTGGCGATTTGATTCAATAAAGGAAATAACATATTAAATTTTCTTTCAACTTTAATAAAATAATTACATAATTACACTGTATACCAGATGTACCGGAAAGCCATTACCTGTTTTTCTAACAGATGTCACTAGGCTTAAGTATGCAATGTTATGATTTGACACATGTCAATTTATTCTACTGACATCAAGCTTCAAAGCCATACATGTTATAGTTTGCAAAAATAACATCATAGATTTATACTTCTTTGAAAAGGTAAAGTTTCGTGCCCGAAAAAGTGAATTTGCGTCAGGCATTACTTTTCTTATTTAATCAAAAGAAGAAGCCACTGAAAGTCATCGTTTGCTGGTAGAAACTTACGGTGAACATGTGAGGCGTGGTTTCGACAATTCGAAAGTAGTGATTTAGATGTGCAAGGCAAAGAACGTTCTGGTAGACCTAAAAAATTTGAAAATGCGAAACTGCAGGCGTTATTGGATGAAGACTCGACCTAAATTCAGAAACAATTGGCAGAAGCGTTAAATGTGGACCAAGAAGCGATTAGCGACCGACTACGAGCAATGGGAAAAGTCCAAAAGATGGGAGAATGGGTGGCACATCAATTGAATGATAAGCAAATGAAAAATCGAAAAATCGTCTGTGAAATGCTGCTTCAAAGGTATGATCGAAACTCATTTCTGCATCGAATAGTGACGGATGATGAAAAATGGATTTATTTCGAAAATCTCATGCGCAAAAAATCATGGTTATCACCTGGCGAAGCCCTCCCATCGACTCTAAGGCCAAATCGTTTTGGTCGCAAGACAATGCTGTGTGTTTGATGTGACCAGAGTGGTGTGGTGTATTACGAGCTGTTGAAACCTGGTGAAACAGTTAATACTGATCGCTACCGACAATTTGAACCATACATTGATAGAAGAACGTCCAGAATGGACCCGAAGACACGGTAAAGTGACTTTACAGCACAATAACGCGCCGTCTCATATAGCACAACCGGTCAAGGAGGCGTTGAAAGCACTTGGATGGGACATAATATCGCACCCGCCGTACTCTCCAGACCCTGCCCCGTCTGACTATCACATTTTCGCATCTTTCGCTTGTAGAGCAGCACTTTGCCAATTTCAAAGAAGTTAGAAAATGGCTCGATGAATGGTTTTGCTCAAAGAACAAACGGCTTTTTTGGGATGGCAACCATAAATTGCGTGAAAGATGGGCAAAATGTGTAGAATCAAATGGCCAATACTTTGAATAAATAAATTTTTCCATTTTCTTGAAAATTATGTAGTTTTTTTACGAAAAAACAGGTAATGAGTTTCCGGTACACCTAGTAGTTCGGGCGTTTTAGCCCTGCAGGAAACGGTGCCTGCCGATGTGAAAAAGGGGAAACGTTGAGCCAAATACATTTGATCAGTGACGTAGAGTAAACTGTAGTTATAATTTGTACATAAAGTAATCAAAATATGCCAAAAAATTTATTGTTAAAAATTAATAATTAATGCAGACAGCAAAAAAATTCTTTTATCTCAGGTATTGTATTTGGAGTAAAAAAATATAAAAGAATACATACATAAACAAGACATATTAAAATTAATAAAAATGCACATTAGAAAGAATGACCGTAATCGTTTTTGTAAGTGCTTTTTTTTCTTCTGTAGTCATGATTAAATTTACATTATACAAATTAACTACTGTTGTCTCTGGGAAAATCTGTGATATCACTATCGCTATCCGAATCGTCTCTTAATTTATTGCTAGAGAATTTATATGTACACTACCGGTCATATTTATTTGCCCACCCTTAGTTTTAGCCAAAATTATTAAACTATCAAATGGTTACTGAAAATTTATTTATTGCACCAATACAATAGTGTAAAATAAACATAAAATAGTTACATTTTTCTTATATAAAAACTTTATCATTAATTATTATTAAATTTTGCTCTCATCAATGTGCCCACCTTTATTTTTGATAATTGTAGCACATAACCGCGGCATCCTTTCAATTAATTTTTGCAGTGTATCTTCTGTAATTTGAGCCCAGGCTTCTTGAAGTTGTTCCCACAGTACAGTGGTGGATGACAGAGCACGTTCTTGAACTTTCCGGTCCAATTCTTCCCAAAGAAGCTCTATTGGGTTCAGATCAGGACTTTGAGCTGGCCATACGCAAGTAATCGCCACACAATCTAGAAGTGTGTTTCGGATCGTTGTCCTGTTGAAATACAAAGTTTTCGCCCAGAATCCTTAGTCCTGAAGGAACAGCGTTATTTTCTAAAATTTCCTTGTAGCCTTCTTTTCTTAGGATTCCCTCAATTTTGACGAGATCGCCTACAGATATTTCACCAAAACATCCCCAAATCATTATTGATCCTCCTCCATGTTTTACGGTAGGCGCAATACATTCTGGCAGTACTCTTTCTCCTGCGTATCTTCTTACATATATTCGCCTTTTACTACCGAAAAGTTTAAACTTCGATTCGTCTGTCCACAACACATTATCCCACTGATCAATTGTCTAATTCTTATGTTCTTTAGGCCAATTTAGTCGTTTTATCTTGTTTTGCTTTCGTAGTAGTGGTTTTCGCAGAGCAATTCTTCCGTATAAAACCGCTTGCCTTAACCTTCTCTGTATCGTGGACACACTAATTGGTTTAGCACGCACTCTATTCATTTCAGCAGCAATTTCTGGTGCTGTTTTTCGTCTATCGCGTCTACTTATCCGTATTAGATGCCGGTCATTTGCAGATGTCGTCGCTTTGCGTTGTCCAGATCTTCTTTTGTTGGAAAATGTACCACTTTCTTCAAATTTTTTAACGTTATAATCAACGGTTCTGCGATTTAATCATAATTCTTTTGCAATTTCGCCATTACTTTTATCCGTACGATGATAAGCAATTATCACGCATTTCAACAGATAATTCCTTCGTCTTCGGCATTGCATTAAAATATTCACAATAACTCTCTATTTCACTGTTCTCGCAACAAAAGATGAACGATGACTGAGATAAAATTTATTTTCCTTTTTGAATAACACATCCCAATATTGTAATTAGTTAGTACAATAACACAATATTGGTAATACCTTTCGGAAATGCAGGTAAAACTGTTAATACTGTGGGGATTAGCCTATATAATATTTATGGTATTTTTCGAATTTATGACACCTTTACGATATATCATAAACAATTTAAGATTTTCGTAGAAATTCATATGGAATTACTTCCACTAATAATATTGTTGAATAATTATAATACAGATTTTTCGAAAGATAATCCGTATTTCAGGAAACACATAAAATTGGGGTGGGCAAATAAATATGACTGGTAATGTAAATCTATTAAAATTGCTCATTTTCTAGATAACTATTTTTAGTGTGAATCACTTAATCACAACAATGGAATGCGATGCGTAAACCCTTTTAAATTATTTTATTGAATAACAAATAATTTTAAAATGTGAATGATAATAGTTTTAACAGATGTAATACTTCCGGTTGCCGTTGATTCATTCTGGTATTGACTGATTCTGTAATCAAAGCGAAAGTCTAATATTCGTCTTAGTAATCTAATAACACGTCTTTACCCTTTTATTCTTTGTTACAGACTGCCACTTAGAGATAGATCGTCAATGAATTAGGACAATCCTACAAATATTATGCTTTGGCTTTTTTCCAATTAAAACCAAAATCAAGAACATAGTTTTTGGTGATGTAAATCTACCATACTATTCAAGTTAATCTTTTGATTTTTCTTTAAATTTTAGCATCGTGGTAGCACGATCATCTGTTATGAAGGTCATATGTATATAATTTGTCGTAAAACGGTTTTTTCAAATTTTTTTCCTTCAGTTACTGTAACTTTGCGTTTACGTGAATTTTCAGAAGAGTTAAAATGTTTTAATCTTTCTTATTATATTTGATCCCTATTTAAAATGTTATAGACACTTCGTTTAGAAACACTGGTCGCCGAAATTGCTTCATCTATAATATCTTCAAGACGACAATGTCTTATTGAAATAACAAAACACATTGTGTCCAAAATACAAAGGGTACTAGGAAAGTTTGGCAATATGACGCAACAATGAATGCTAGGAAGCTGCTTGTTGCTACATGTTGAGACATGTTCATACGTGCACAGTAGCTGCTGCGCCATGTCGATGGGACCAGTTTTTCATTAGCAGTGAGAGTGTAAAATGCTTGCGATGGCATCGTGGTCATGAAAGGAGATAAGGGCAGTTTTGCATTATAATTTCGTGCGTGGTTTAAACATAGACCAGTGCTTCGAAGAAATGACTCTCGCACTAGGTGATATTTGTCCACATCGCACAACGATATTCAGATGTTATAGAGAATTCTAAAGAGGAAATTTAACTGTGGAGGATGCACAGAAGAAAACGTTACTACTGTGAGGAAAATGCTTACCGAGGACAGGCGAGAGACCTACCAACAAATAGAGGGTACTTCAGGCTTAAATGCACCAGTAATTCGTTCGATTCTGCATGATAATTTTCACGTGAAAAAACTTTGTTCTCTGTGAGTGCCTAATCGACTGACTGAAGAACAGATGACACGACGTGTGATTTGGTGCCGGGAGATGCTAAAAAAAGTTTAATAAGGGACAATCTCGGTATGTGAACAACATCGTGACAAGTTTGGGTCTTTGATGATGAAGACACATCCGTAGTTGTCAGAAAATTCCGATCTGTAAAGAAGAAAATGATAGCTGTATTTTCCAAATCGATTGGAATTGTGGAACGCGTAGTTTTGGACACACAAAAGACAGTCACAGCTAAGTGGTATACTGAACAGTGCCTGCCTAAAGTCATTGAATCTATGAAGAACCTGCGGCCAAAGTCAAGAATTGACACCTGGTTCCTCCATCACGATAATGCTCCAGCTCACCGCGCCAAAGCCTGCACCGAATATTTGACCACGACAGGATTGAAACTTCTCGAGCACCATCCCTACAGTCCAGATCTTGCTCCCTGCGACTTTTTACTGTTCCCGCATGTGAAAATGAAGCTAAAAGGGAGGCGGTTTTCCAGTGATGAGGACCTTCTGCGGGCTTGGGACAACGAGTGTGCTTTACTCCCTAGTGAAACTTGACAGAACTGATTTAAAGATTGGTTTCGGAAGATGGAGAGGTTTATTGAGAGTAGAGGAAATTACTTTGAAAAAATTAAATAAACAAAGCTGTATTGCAAAACTTTCCTAGTGCCCTTTGTATATCTATAGCATTAGAGCATTCATAAACTGAAATAAATCCCGTGGCGATATACACACATGTATAATTAATTTAATGAGGTTCGCAATTAGCGGTTCCCGATCATACCACAAATGTTCAATTGAGAAATACGTAACTTTAAGTAAGAATTTATGTTTTAAATCTAATAAGGAATTGTTTCTCTTGTAGTTTTAAAAAATAAGAGCTTTTATATTAATAAAATTGTCTAAGATTGTTAAATGGAAGTAAATCTACTCTATCATAATTAGATGTTTACATTTGGTTATTTTCAACATTAATGGGTTATAAATAATGCATTGTAACACTAACTTCATAGTGATACGATGAAAGTATTTAATAGGTTTGTTTAGATGACAATGTGCCACTCTATTTATAAATAATGACTTACAAATTCTTACTCAAACAAAGTTTCGAATTTCTCAATCGGACGTTTACGATCGGAAACCCTGACTGCGTACATTAATAGTTAAATACATAATTGAAATTGCACTACTCCCCAAACATTTCATTATCCGAGATGCAAACAAATATCTAACATAAAAATTGTTGGTATTTGCAATTTAGTTTTGTGATTTTATTTTTGTTAAGTTGAACAACTTTGTTTTTCTTGTAACTGTTTTTGTTTTTTTTTGATGTAATATATTGTTGACGCATGTCAGATTCCTAAAAGTTTGTTATGTGAATACATATTTAAAGTACATTAAAAGCAAATATGAATTAAGTGGTGTTTTTCATTTAAAAGGCAATTAGCTAAATCTATTAATAAAAATTACCACTTTACCATAATTGCACCTACATATGTATATGTACAACTACCATAATCATATTATTAAGTATTATTGAGTTTGTGATTAACATATTTTATATTTTCAAAGAAGTTTTTGAAATATTATTATATGTACAATGTGTAAAAGTTACCACTTTTTTGTAATGAAAAAAAAGCCTATAATGTGCAATAACTATATGCAATTATCATAATTGCACCTATATATATATGTGCAACTACCATAATTATATCATTAAGTGTTATTGAATTTGTGATTAACATAATGTATATTTTAAAAGAAATTATTGAAATATTATTATATGTATAATTTACAAGGCCACTGAAACGAATTTTTTCATATTTTTCATCTTTTATTACACCTTCAACCTTTTTCAAGAATCGAGTACACATCGTGCGTCACTGCAAGATTAAAAGGGCTGAACTGTACTTCGTTCTTATAAAGTATTCAAGGGAATATAGCCGACACAAACATGGAAACTGGCTAAATCTGCAAAAGTTAATGCACTAGCACGTGCTCTATATAAGTAAAATCGGTCAAATTATTCTATTCTTGTGAACAAATTACTCGAATGTATGGGTGGTATCTATCATATGTATATAAAGAGACAATATCTCAAAATTTGATTGAATGGAAGCTGGATAATTTTTTTTCAAATGCACTTTAAATATGCGGGAAGTGATGTATGCCTATATTCTAAGTTCTTAAAACGCGAATTACTTAACTGTAGTATAAATAAGGAGTGCATTAATAGTGACCGCCGTAAAATGATTATAAAAACATGTGATTCCTTAAAACAATTACAGAATTTAATTACATACATCGTAAAAATAAATTTTTTATCATATTTTTTAAGGTGAGTAATTTTATATGGAAAAGTAGTGCAAGCTGTGAACCCAAAATTAATGTGTTAGTTTTGGTTTTAATATGTTGCTTACAAATGAGTATATACGGCAGCTTAAAATGCTTACATTACATAGAACATATTGAATATAATTGCCAGCATACTGTGAAGTAAGAAATTTATTAATATTTGTCTTATTTACGCGGCCTTGTTACATACGACAACAGTCAACGTTTTAAATCAAATTGTTTTCACAGTGAGTTGTAGCACCGATGTTTGTCTGAAATCTTGCTCCTTTACCGTAGTGTGGCACTCATGCTTATTACCCACTTTCGTAATTCGATTACATTACTAGTATAAGTAAACAAAATACATGAAAAATGCTAGCAAACTTACATTTTAGTACAGTTATCACAGCAGTTTAATTTTGGTTTGAGATTATCTGAACATGTGCCTTCAAAATATTTAAGTATAAATTGTCTTCTGCAACCAGTCGTTTCTAAATACTTCAAAAATAATTTTGTCATTTCTTCTTTCTGTTGTTTAGTTTTGTCAGTAGCATATCCCAATTCTCTAATAGACCTGTATAAACAAACAAACATGAAAACAAAGAGTTGCATAGAATAAACTCTCTTATCAGAAAGACAATTTCATTCTCTGATATGAACATTTAATAACAAAAAAGCTGAATTTACTACTTATCACAAATAAATTAATCGTTTTATTTAAAGTAAGTTTCTTACAACCCGACCAATCTATCAGCTGCTTACTTTCTGATTTGTTACTTCCAAAAAATCATTATTGTAATCATCACTCACCTCAACATTTCAAAATCAGCACTGCTATAAAACATAGTACAAAATGCAGGTTGACCATCACGACCAGCACGGCCAACTTCTTGATAATAACTTTCAATATCCTTGGATGCTCCATAATGAATAACATTTCGTACATCTGGTTTGTCTATACCCATTCCAAATGCAATTGTTGCAACTATAACAGGAACTTTATCACGAACAAATAGTTCATGGCTTTCCTTCCGTTCCTTCACAGTCATTCCAGCATGATAAAGTACACAATTTATATCATTAGCTTAAAAAACATAAGTAAATAATAACATTTTTTAATGCTAAGTATACACACTTTTTAATATCTCCAAAACTTGAGTTGCTTGTTTGCGTGTTATACAATAAATAATTGTTGGACCACAAAATACCCAATCTCCATCTTGCCTAACCATTACAGTTCGTAAATCTGCTAGAATTCCCATATTTCCCTTCAAATGTACTGAGAAATCCAAATTTGGCCGGTCAAAACCAGAATGAACAATTTGTGGATTTCTACAAAATTAAAAATTTTCTGCTCATTCTTTAATAATTGAGATAATATATATAATATAATAATCAATATACTATGAAACTAACAAAATTACATATATAGTCCTAGTATATTTATTAAAAATTCAATATCATAAATGTTATGTAAAAATAATTATATACAAATAAAAATCAAATATAAGAAAAAACTGAATATTGCAAAAATATATCAAATTATCTCAGTATGTTTAACTATTTTTGAATTGAATCTAAAACCTCTTTAAGATGATTTAACTATTTGTTCTTATTTCATATTTTACAGAAAACATAACTTTCTATATATACAAATTAAACAGTTTATATAAAATACAGATACCTTAATTTTAAACTTTTTATAATATCTTCTTCAACTTTGTCTGTAGCAGTAGCTGTTACAGCTAAAATTGGTACATGTGGTAGAATATTTCTAATCTTAACCAATTCTCTATATTGATGGCGAAAATCATGTCCCCATGAACTAATACAATGGGCTTCATCAACAGCAATTAAAGTTATTGTTAATTTCTTATCCATATCAAGTAATAATTTTCTACAAAATTCTCCACAGCAAAACTCTGGAGTAAAATAAACAATGTTGTATTTATTATCTAAAATATTCTCAATAACTTTTTTTGATTGAGTCTGTGCTGTACCCAAGAAACAAGCTGGTATATTTGAAATTTCTAAAGACTTCACTTGATCTTCCATTAGAGATATCAACGGTGAAATGACAACTGTCACACCACCACAATAAACAGATGGATATTGGTAACACAAAGATTTGCCATAACCAGTAGTCATTATTACACAGTTATCTCTTCGATCATTTATAATAGAATTTATGATTTTCCATTGCATGGGTCGGAATTCTTTATGACCAAAGTTCTTTTGTAAAACATTAATATGTTCCTCATGAGGATGCTCTATGCCATCAAACGTTTCAGATTGTTTAATTAATTTTTTTTTATTTTCACCAGTAAGAAACTAAAAGAGACATATTGATAAGAAGTGAATAAAAATGCATATTACATTTACATTTTCCATGTTTAACAGTGTACAAAATATGGAATTTTATTTTTTGAATAACCAAAAATTACACTCAATAGCAGATGATTGAAATGATTTTTAAAAGTCCTACACACTACATCAAACTTGTCAATAAAATAAATAACCAAATCATTATAAATAATAAATTTGATAAATTGTATAAACCAATTCAACCAAAAAAAACTTCATTTAAACGCCAAACAATTTATAAATTCTTTAAGTACTACAACAAATAAACGAGAAATTCCCTACTGTTTCTTCTTGCTGTTAGTTAGGTGGTACGGATAAAAGAATTATTTCATCAATGTCAATATATTAGAAAATATATAAAAATATTCATTAATAGTTGTTGTAATGAAAATTAAAAATGTTATACGCATATTTCTTTTAATTATTCATTGATAGCTGAGTTTGATTTCATGAAAATAACTAAAAGATTACACTAGGTTTTGGTTTGCTATTCTGGGAATTAATATTTTTGAACATTTTAAAATTACATGGAAAATGAAATACAATTTTTTTTTTCATAAGCACTGCAATGTCTAGAAGACATTGCGAGTGATGGGGTTGCATCGTAGTCGCTTTTATTAATATAAACGCCTTTTTGTGTCCTATGATATCTTGAAACTGTATGTTAAACCCATTGCAAGACCTTCCACCACTCCTAATGCTGCGCGACCTTACTTCCATCGCTCGCCAACTCTTCTGGCGGGTATTGTATATAATAATTTTCAGCCTGAAATATAAGATATTTAAATTTTTATTATTTAGAATATTAATTTTTTTATTTTACGTTATTTTGTAACTGACCATTTATTATTTTTAATATTATGTGTTTATTCGAAAATATAACTTTAATTTCAATTTATTAAAGTAAACAATAAAGATGTTCTTTTGATAGGTGACAGTGGGTGGAAATGTGAAGTGCTCCACTTATGTTTTAACGTAAAATAATTTCTCACACTTCTAATTATTTCATAATTATTTTATGGATTTAATTTAAACAAATTGAATTTATGCTATAATTTAAAACAGTTTTGAATGATATTTTGACTAGATTTAAATATAACAAAATATTAATATGCTATGTGTAAAATACATATAGCATACCTGTTAATATAAATGCTAATTTGTAAGAGAAATTCTTGTTTTAGTATACAATATCAGTGCATTCATTGTCATATTTGATGAAGTTTTAAATACTTAAAATTCACTGTACAATAGCAACGTTTACTTTCGAATAAGATTACATTTTCTATAGCTTTCTGAATCGGGTTAAATTGCTCTGAAGTAGATTTAAATTGTAAAATATTTACAAGAAAAATCGCTTAAAGAATTTTTTTCAAAAACAAAGAACGTTTCTGTTTGTGATAGAGGTACAAAATTAATTTTTTTCCATCCGAAAACCTTAACAATTGTCAATTTTAAAAGAATGATAAGATTAAATTTAGTTAGGATATATATATATATATATATATACATAAGTAGTTGTATGTTTAGTAGATTACATATCATTGTAAAACGTTAATTACAGCATGTGGTTATAATAACACATGATTATGTTGCTGTGTAGTTAGGCATCAAGGCTAACTTGATACGTGAAGAAACATGGGTACGTAGTGTTACTTTTACATTGACAAAATTTTGAAATTTTAATTTCATAATATACATTTGTAAACAGAAAATAACACTAATAAAAATTTCTATTTTCTTAATTATACATTTATATATAATTATAAGCAGAAAATGACATTGTATTTTTATATTCTATGTTTTACATTGACGCATTGTTGAACATGTGATTCAAAATGAAATATCTTCGACTATGATTATTACATCTCATCGTGATAGACGCAATTTTCTTACATCGATTAATTAAAGTAGGTTGCATAAACTTTAGGAAAATATTATTTGTTGGTACTAAATTTTTGATCGACTAGTTACTTGTATATTATCTTTATAATTATGAAAACGAATTGTCTGTGCAGATAAAGTTCACTGCTAATATATTTTCATTGTAGGTAGTCTCAAATATTCAGATTTACTAATAGAAGAAGATATGAAAAGTGTCTACATACATATATAGTTGAGGTTGTTTATGTGATTCTCAACATTTAAACTTGTTCTTTGATATTGAATTGTCAACGCTCATTCTTCATTTACTCTTGTATTCGGAAATCTGCTATACATTGTATGTGTTGTTGCCTTTGTTTTTCTTTCCATATACAAAGGGTACTAGGAAAGTTTTGCGATAAAGCTTTGTTTATTTAATTTTTTCAAAATAATTTCCTCTACACTCAATACACCTCTCCATCCTCCGAAACCAATCTTTAAGCCAGTTCTGCCAAGTTTCACTAGGGAGTAAAGCACACTCGTTGTCCCAAGCCCGCAGAAGGTCTTCATTACTGGAAAACCGCCTCCTTTTTAGCTTCATTTTCACATGCGGGAACAGTGCAAAGTCGGAGGGAGCAAGATCTGGACTGTAGGTAGTCAAATATTCAGTGCAGGCTTTGGCGCGGTGAGCTGGAACATTATCGTGATGGAGGAATCAGGTGTCCATTCTTGACTTTGGCCGCAGGTTCTTCATAGATCCAATGACTTTAGGCAGGCACTGTTCAGTATACCACTTAGCTGTGACTGTCTTCTATGGGTCCAAAACGACGCGTTCCACGCGCATTATCATGATGAAGGAACCAGGTATTTCTCACCATGCTCCGCAGCTAAATTTCCCCTTTGGAATTCTCTATGCCACCTGAATATCGTTGTGCAATGTGGACAAACATCACCTAGTGCAAGAGTCATTTCTTCGGAGCACTGGTCTATGTTTAAACCACGCACGAAATTATAACGCAAAACTGCCCTTATCTCATTTCGTAACCACGATGCCATCGCAAGCAGTTTACACTCTCACTGCTAATGAATAACTCAGACCATCGACATGGCACGGCAGCTACTATGCACATATGAACATGTCTCAACATGCAGCAACAAGCAGCTTTCTACGATTCATTGTTGCGTCATGTTGCAAAACTTTCCTAGTACCTTTTGTATTCTTTAGAATTTAATGTTAAATTTGAAAATAACAAAAATTTGAAATTTTAATTTTTCAATACTCAAGGAGATCCTTTTTGGCTTTCCGCCTCACATATTAATTTAGGAGAAGGTAATAAGTGAGAAAACACGTTTAATTCAAAGGTGTTGTGTTATTTAGAATTATAATTAATTCATCTTGCTTTTCTTCAATCATTAATCAAGTATTCTTTATGGCATATTGTCCATTAAAAACAGCGGTTCTTCATTGACTTTTCATTTCAACTCATAAAAATTCCACAGAGATGCCGCAAACTGTACATACGTTTGTATATTCTGCGTTACTTTTTTGTAATGAGTTACGACCGCGCTCGCTTGTGATGTAACTTAAAATCTTTGTCTATCGGCATTACTTTAAATAAGAAAGGCAAGCAAGAAAACTCGACATTATAAGTCAGTAATTTACTATTGAATGACTAATAAGAATTGATAATTTACAGTTTACTGTCTCTATTTTAAGGATACAGTAGTGCTTCGTTTGTAGCCTTCTTCTTTCCAATAATAGAAATGTTTTTCGCCTATACGTAGTAAATATTTTTAAAATTTTTGAAATGATAATATGGCGCGTCGATTCTCATGAAATTTCTTCCTTTATGTTTTATTTAGAATCACGTTACACAATGACTAATGCTAATAAATCAATAAATAAACTGACAAATGAATATTCTGTAATCATATTATCTGCTTCGATAAATTACTTCAAAATTAGATCAGACATGGAAAATTTATTATCTTTTTTGAGCACATCATTGGACAAAATATCACAAGACCAGTGGCGGCTGGTCAGGTGAGGCAGGTGAGGCAGTGCCTCACCATCTAAATCTTGGAATTATAACAAGAATAATATGTATACTTTTAAAATTCTTTATAAATTAATTATCATCTTTTATTCAGAATTTATCTTATAAACAATAAGAAAATAGTTTTAAATAAACCGGCATTACAAGCAAAGTACAAATTTATCATTTCATTTTAATTCCGTGCGAATGTACGAGCGCGTATACTTGCCCCGACCAACTTCATGCTTGATCTATGTATGTATATCCCTACTAAACACGAATATTTGAGGCCCGGCCACTCATTGCCTCCCATTGAAAATTTATAACGCACTACAGCAGTCAAAAAAATTCTCAATTTCTATGGAAATTACAGTAAAGTATTAGCTACATATTTAAGATAACAAAGAAGAAAAAATATTCAAAAAGTTAATAGATTTTTCTAACTTTATTGTGAGATTTTTGAATTTTTTAATAATATAGAAAGCATTATTAATAGGATAAATTAAGTATTTATTTAATGATATCAAGATGTCTAAAGGTTTACATTCTTCTTGTACAGTTTCTCAATATTTCCTCCACGCAAATAATATGTTTTAAGTTTTAACAGGAGTATTTTTATTGTTTCAAGTGGATATTATTTAGATATCAATCTGAAGCCAATTTAAACTGAGCCTCTCATCGAATCACAATCGCCGAACTACCGAATATACTCGAGGCTGACATTCTCGGCCCGAATCGCAAATAACAGCAGTTAAAGTTGGGGGAATAACAAAGTTAGATTAAATATTTTAATATTTGTTTAGTGATATTTTCAGTGATTTAAAAATTGTGAATATGGATTTAGAAAATGTAAGAAATACACAAGACATTGTAGATTTTTTAATAAGAAATACGTTCGTTGTTCTATCGGTAGAAGATCAATTATATGTCAAAAACCTTCCAAGACCAAACCCTGATTTATCAAAATCTCTTACAATACACGGTAAGTCTAACAGAAATTTCAATAATAATAATAATAATTACGTTTTTTGCTTGACAAGTTTAGAGAATTTCGGTAGTGTGATACATATTTCAGTACTGTATACGAAAATTCGATGTCTGACGAATCTGTTGCACATAAAAGGCGTAGAATTGATGACGTTCCAGATACTAAACAAAATTATAGAAAATTATTTTTCGAAATTCTAGATACGTTTATTAGTCAAATTGAAATTAGATTTATTGATTTAGAAAAACTTGCTTTTTTTGATTTATTAACAGAAAGTAAATTTGAAGAATATTCGAAGGCATTTTCTCAGAGGCTCTTAAATAGTTTGTTTGAACAATATAAATTTTTTGATCAAATTCAATTAAAAAATGAATTAGCTGTTATTTATAGTGACATGCAACTCCTTGGTAATTCTAAAACACCATGTGAAATGTTAAGATTTATGCACGAACAAAAGTTAGCCATCTGTATGCCAGAACTTTTTAAATTGCTAAGTATAGTAGTTACCATATCGGTAACTTCCGCGTCCGTTGAGCGAAGTTTTTCCACATTGAAACGTATAAAATCGTATGTTAGAAATACAATTGGACAACAAAGACTTAGTAACTGTGCACTAATTGCAATCGAAAAGGAATTGGTTAAAACGATGACGAGGGATGAACGATTTTATAATGATGTAATTGATTATTTTGCTAACACAAAAAACCGGAGGATACCTTTGCTATACAAGAAGTAAAATCTATTAAATGTAATTCTACGTGCAATGCCAATAAACGAAATTTTCTGTATTTTAAAATATTTTCATTTTGCATGTAATTTTGAAATTTTGTTATTGGATTGTTGTTGATTTATATATATACATATATATGTATATATTTGTTATATTATTAAATTTTATATTATAATAGGAATGTATTTATTTTTTATTTTTAAATCCTAGAAGATTGAGTTCTTATTTTCGATTAATGTTTTTAGAATTTGTTTGATTTTTTAGAATATTTATTTTCGTTTCACAAGGGTTTGCTTTGAAACTTCGTTTTCCCTTAAAAATCGAATGGGGCGCGATATAGGGCTCAGTTCACGTCTGGCAGCCCTGTTTGTACTGGAAGCCCTATATATATATATAAATATATATAAACTGTTTTTATATGTAGTAGGTATATAGAGTTTATTAATCAATTGTAAACAATTTTGAATATTTATTATTCTATCTGCCTCACCATGTCAAATACTCACGAGCCGCCACTGCACAAGACTATTATCTATAATTATTCCCAATCATTCATCCAAATAAAAAAAATTTACAAAATAGTCTTTCCTTTGATGTAACTACCTTAAATATTTTTATAATCCTTTAATTAGCCCTACATTTAACTTAATATTAAACGGTATGCATTTTAATTCTTATTATAGAGTCTGACGACAGTGGTGTAAAATTTTATTTACACGCCAACACTGGAGAAAAATATGGGAAAAAATTAATAAATATAACATCGGAACCATATAAGATAATATCGCAAAATCCCGTTAAAATATTATGTCATGGTTGGTTGGACAACAAGAAATCGTATTGGTACCTACCCACTGTTCAAGAGTATTTCAAAATGGGCGACGTTAATGTTATTACAGTAGATTGGAGCAAATATTCTAGACTTATGTATCCCAAATCAGTAAAATCAACGACTATAGTAGGTCGTAGTATCGCTCTACTTATTGTGAATATTTCCGAACAATATAAAATTCCCTACGACAAGTTTCACATTGTCGGGCACTCTTTAGGTGCACATATTGCAGGATTTGCAGGTATGATAAATAAATGAAATTTATTCTGCAGCTTGCTTATATAAGATGTACTGTAAAAAAATATTCTTATACATTGATTCACAATCTATGGAAAATACTCCTTGCAAAAGTGAAAGTCGCTTTCGTAATCCATTCCGAATTACATGGCTTTCTATTAAACCGATTATAGTTAACATTTTTCGATTGAATTGAATCTTTAATTACAAAGGGTACTAGGAAAGTTTTGCAATGCAGCTTCCTTTATTTCTTTTTTCAAAGTAATTTCCTCTACACTCCAAAACCAATCTTTAAACCAGTTCTGCCAAGTTTCACTAGGGAGTAAAGCACACTCGTTGTCCCAAGCCCGCAGAAGGTACTTATCCCTGGTAAACCGCCTCCATTTTAGCTTCATTTTCACATGTAGGAACAGTGTAAAGTCGCAGGGAGCAAGATCTGGACTGTAGGTAGGGTGCTCGAGAAGTTTCAATCCTGTCGTGGTCAAATATTCGGTGCAGGCTTTGGCGCGGTGAGTTGGAGCATTATCGTGATGAAGGAACTAGGTATCCATTCTTGACTTTGGCCGCAGGTTCTTCATAGATCCAATGACTTTAGGCAGGCACTGTTCAGTATACCACTTAGCTGTAACTGTCTTCTGTGTGTCCAAAACGACGCGTTCCACAATTCCACTCGATTTGAAAAGTATAGCTACTATTTTCTTCTTTACAGATCGGGATTTTCTGACAACTACGGGTGTATCCTCATTATCAAAGAAACAAACTTTTTTTTGAGCTTTGATCGGCACATCGTAATAGTACAGCCAAGTCTCGTCACCTGTCACGATGTTGCTCACATACCGAGATTGTCCCTTATAAAACTTTTTTAGCATCTCCCGGCACCAAGTCACACGTCTTGTCACCTGCTCTTCAGTCAGTCGATGCGGCACCCAGAGAGAATAAAGTTTCTTCGCGTGCAAATGATCATGCAGAGTCGAACGAATTGCTGGTGCATTTAGGCCTGAAGTACCCTCTATCTGTTGGTAGGTCAGTCGCCTATCCTCGCCAAGCATTTTCCTCACAGTAGTATCGTTTTCCTCCGTAACTGACGTTCGTGGCTTTCCCGGCGTCTCAGCATCCTCCAAAGTTAAATTTCCCTTTTGGAATTCTCTATACCACCTGTATATCGTTGTGCGATGTGGACAAACATCACCTAGTGTAAGAGTCATTTCTTCGAAGCAGTGGTCTATGTTTAATTCACTCATGAAATTATAACGCGAAATTGCCCTTATCTCATTTCGTGACCACGATGCCATCGCAAGCACTTTACACGCTTTACACGCATATCTCAACATGCAGCAACAAGCAGCTTCCTACGATTCATTGTTGCGCCATATTGCAAAATTTCCTAGTACTCTTTGTATTTATCAAAAAGAGGGACATGCGCCCTCTATAGATTAAGAATTATTACTCTAATTCATTATTTTTGTGTATGATTTCAACTCATCTTTTTGAGAAAACGCTATACTTGCATTGTACAAATAAGCAATTGATCGAAAGAAGGAAATGTATAGAAGTTCGCGTTCATCCCGGCAGATGTACAACAAAGTTGTCGCGACGCGTATATGGACAATTCTTCTTTCGGAAAATTGCTTGTTTGTACGATAGAGGGAAGTATAGTTTTTCCTTATTTGTCGCTGTATCGCAAAAGATACGTTAAACTACAGAGAATAGTTCGTTAACCAGAGCACAGGTTGCCTAATGACAGTTGAATTACACAAAAAGTAATCAGGTCACATTAACATTTGAATTATTCTCTTGCCTGTTCACTATATGACTTATGCCAAGTTTAAATGTGTTCTGTCCATATACGTGTCGTGAGAACTTGTACAGCTGGCGGGACAAATACGAAATTATAAATATTTCCTTCTTTCAAACAAGCGATTGTTTGGACGTTGAATCTCAAAAGATACGATAAACTACAGAGAATAGTTCGTTAACGAGGTCACAGGCTGCCTGAAGAGAGTTGAATTGCTCGAAACCCGTCGAAATCGGGATCTCATTAACATTTGAATTATTAATTTGCGTGTAAGCAAGGAAGTTATTAAATATAATAAATATATAGTATAGAGGAGGGTAGAAATATATTTCAAATATAGAATAAAAATAAAATAAAATTTAAAAACCCTGGAAATAGTAATGACATTTGAATTATCTTGCATGTAAAGAAGTTATTAAATATAACATAACATGACATTTAGTAAAACGCATTTGTATCAATTCTAACAATTTCGGAGTAATTACATATGTATGTACATACATTTCTTGTATATCAGGTATGGGCAACCTCTGACATGTTGTGGGCCAAACTTTAATGTGCAAATACGTTCGCGGGCCGCGTTTAAAAGTAGTGCATTTTAAAGTAGTGTTCATAATTTTTAGCGATAGATATCAGACATGAAACAATACGACAATGTTTCGCGGGCCGGATCAAATCTTACAGCGGGCCGGATCAAATCTTACAGCGGGCCGCTTGTTGCCCACTTGTTGTATATGATTGAAATGAATAGGCAACCAAATTTACACAAATGGTAGTTAAGGAAAAAACCTATAGATATTTCAAAAATAAGTTGATTTCATTTTTATTCTATATTTGAAATATATTTCTGCCGGTATTTACAAAGACGCTTTCCTAATTATAAAAAGAGGAAAATATAATTCACAATTGTTATTAATTTTACATCTACAATATAAAAATATAATTTTGTTATAGATTTCTTTGAATTATTTTATTGTTATACTATTTAGACATAAAAAATTACAAATAGAGAATCACATAACGTGTGATATGTAACAAATGTGATACGAGTGAGTACAATCGCTTAATAATATCTTATCTGTAAAATTTAATATTGTACTTTATAAGAAATTGCGAAAAACGTACTTTTGTAATTAATTATTATATAATGTTTCTAACCAAGCACCCTATTTGCCAGATATTGTCCCGTTTAACTTTTCTCTATTCTCCAAACTTTAATTATTCACTTCCTGGAAGAATTTATTGTAGCTACAAAACAAAATTCACAGATGGCGCTCAAGGCTATAAGGAAAGTGTCGTGTTGTAACAAATGTGGTATATTTTAAAGGTGACACGATAAACTTCGATGGTTAATCTAAAATTTTGTTTTATTTTACAATTATATAATGTCTCTAACCTCAAATTTAATGATTTTTAGTAGTTGTGACACTATTTAAAATATGTTATGTGTTAGTATATACCAGGTTGTTCAATAAGTTTTGTTGTTCGATAAGAGGTGGCGCTATTAGGTTCGTCGTTTTATTTTTCTAAAAATTGTAGTACTTTCTTAGGAACACATGAGAAGTTTTCTTATTTTGTATTTTCTCATTCGTATATTTACAGCTGTTCAAAGTTGACGTGCACAGAATGTTTTTACAATAGAAAAACTTGAATATCTTGCAGTGATAAAATTCTTACTTTTGGAAGGTATGGCACCAAAATAAATTCATGAACGATTGTTAAAAGTGTAGAAGGACTCTTCACTTTCAATTAGAACAGTAGAAAGACGGGTTGCTGAATCTAAACGTGGTCGTACAAGTTTTGAAGATGATCCGCGTGAAGAACGTCCAAAAAAATGCATCTACACCAGAAATCGTAGCAAAAATACTGGATATGGTTTTGGAAGATCATCCATTAACCGAGAGACATTTAGTAGAAGCTATAGGCATCTCATTAGGCTATGTTAACAAAATTTTGGCTGATGTTTTGGTTTTCAGAAAGCTGTGTGCAAAATGGGTGCCGCATTCGTTAACAATGGAACAAAAACACATTCTATGCGACCTTCTTAGGAGCGTGTGGAGCGTTTTAGAAAGAATAAATCACTATGGATGAGACTTAGGTCTATCACTATGATCTTCAATCAAAATGAGAGGCTAAGGAGTGGTGTGAACCCGGTATTTCGGCTCCAAAGCGAGTTAAAGTCCAGAAATCGGCCAAGAAAGTTTATTAAAGCATTAATTTTTTGGAAGCAAAAGGAATTTTGATTACCTCCAAACTAATAAAACAATAAACTCAAATTATTGTTATAACCTTTCGGACTAGCAGGATGTAAAAATTCGTGAGAAAAGACCTGGTTTACGGAAGAAAATCATTCTTCATCACAACACACCTTTTCACACATCTCAAAAAAACCATCGCAAAAAAGTGAATTAAAGTACGAATTGTTGCAACATCCACCTTTTCCCCCAAATTTCGTTCTCTCCGACTTCTTGCTGTTCTCACATCTTAAAAGTTCATGCGTGGAAAACGAAGAGGTAATAGCAGCCGTGCAAGCGTATTTCGACAGTCTTTCGGATTCTCACCTCCGGGATGGAATCCATAAATTAGAAAATTACTAGAGCAAGTGTATTGAAGTTCAGGGAGATTATATGGAATAATAAAATGTATTTCAAAACATAAAATCGTGTTTTTCTTATCAAACGACAAAACCTATTGAACAATCTGGTATACTATTATCAACGATAAGTGCACAAAAGTTACGAAGAAAAATATTAAAGTAACTATATGTATACAAAAAATTTTAATGGTAGATTTGAAAATAGCGTAGTATAAATAATTTTTATCAGGTATGAAATTCTCAGCAACAGACAAAAAGTAAAATTTTGTGAAGTGTTGTTTACTTTCTTTTATTTTTAAATTTTTACCCAAAATTACTTGATCCAATTCAAATCGATTTTAATTATTAATAGGAATTCAGTCTTTTAAATTAAAATGCTTAAAAAGAATCCAATAAAATGTTATACTTGTAGGCAAAAGAACTGTTATTTGACTGCTACTTACGAAAATTAAAATTTTTGCAAAAACATTCCGTGCTGGCGTACAATTCAGAAAACACAGTCATGCAGTGTTAGGTACTCTATATTTCTTTTAATACAGATTTTGCGATACCCACCGGATTGTTTGCCTGTGCGGACATTATGTGTGATATGTGAATTTTTTGACATTTAGTTTTTGTATGCCGTTATTATTTTCTCTCTATAAAGAAGGGACAATACGATGATAGTTTGACAAGTAGTGAGAATGACACACAGGTAGCGCTCTAATTGGTAAAACAAATGAGCTGTAATTTAGGTTGCCTATTTATATGTTTACATTCCGATATTTAGATAAATCGGTTGCTTAGTTTATTTTTAACAGCTGATTGAAAAAGAAGCAACACGTCGTTTTATTAAAATGGAAAAGGCAGAGTATCGTGCGGTGATTAAATACTTCGTAATTAAGGGTATGAAAGCTACCGAAATAAAAGATGAGTTACGGGAAACATTAGGTGAATCTGCTTCATCATCTACCACAATAAATAGATGGGTAAATGAATTTAAACGTGGTAGCACAAGCTGTGTTGATGAAGCGCGCTCCGGAGCACCCAAAATCGTGACTTCTAAGGAAATTATTATAAAAATCCATAATATTACTACGCAAGATCGACGACTCAAAGTGAGAGAGATAGCAGACATGGTAAACATTTCAACAGAACGCGTACACCACATTTTAACGAAAGAATTGGGCCTTTCCAAGCTTTCGGCAAGATGGGTGCCGCAATTGCTTACGACTGATCAAAAGTTCACTCGTTTGCGCATTTCCAATAAGTGCTTGGACCTTTATAAGCGGAATCCGGTTGATTTTTGTAGATTTGTTACTTGCGATCAAACTTGGATACACTACAGTACACCCGAAACTAAACAACAGTCGAAATAATGGTTAGAACGTGGTTCTGCACCTCCGAAGAAAGCGAAAACCACTTTATCGCCAAACAAGATGATGGCATCAATTTTTTGGGATTCAAAGGGCATTTTGCTCATTGATTACCTTCAGAAAGATGCCACAATAAACGGAAAATATTATATAGAACTTCTACAAAAATTAAATGATGAGATTCGTGCTAAATGGCCAGGAATGGCAAAGAAAAAGATTCTGTTTCACCAAGACAACGCGCCCTCGCATACCAGCACAGTTGCGATGTCCAAAATCCACGAGTTGCATTTCCAATTAGTACCGCATGCGCCTTATTCGCCGGATCTAGCTCCTTCCGACTTCCACCTTTTTCCAAAATTGAAAACGGCACTAGGTGGAAAGAAATTTTCGTCTAAGGTATTTTGCAAGCCTTCCGGAATCGCATTTTAGAGATGGCATAAAGGCATTGGAGCACCGTTGGAATAAATGTATTGCTCTTTTAGGAGAATATATTGAAAAATAAAAGTTATTTTGTATTTAAAAAATTCGTTTTTTTTCTCACTACTTGTCAAACTACCCTCGTATGCCCTTATTATTTTCTTTCTATAAAGAAGGGACAATATGTATAATAGCCTCTCATTTTATTGGAACAGGTAAATTTATTAGAGAAAAGTATGGAGCAAAAATAGGAAGAATTACTGGTTTGGATCCAGCGGGTCCAGCATTTAAGGATAGAGGACCTGAATTAAGGCTTTGCACTGATGACGCCTTATTCGTGGATATCATCCACACAGATGGCGGGTATGCCGGTTTAATTCAGCAACTAGGTCATATTGATTTTTATCCTAACGGAGGAAAACGTGAACAGAATGGATGGAAAATATTAGATTGTAATAGGGTTTGCATGGTAGTTGTTGTTTAGTGCCATCTATATTTTTGTATTTTTAGTGGGAGGTACTCATAAAAGAGCGACATTGTATTTCGCCGAAAGTATTAATAGCTATGCATTTGTGGCTGTTGCTTGTGAATCGTTAAACAGTTTGGATAAATTTGATGAGAAAAATCAAGCCATAATGGGTGAACATGTAGACACGACAAATAAAGGAATATATTACCTCAAAACTAATAAAAATGTACCTTTTGGTCTTGGCAATGTGTATGGAAAAAACATGAACTTTTATGTTTAAAAATATACCAAGTATACTTTAAATTATGTACATTTTTACAATTTAGTTTCCTGAAGATAACCACGTTCCACTATAAATTTTTCATTAGAAATAATTTACAAGATAATATATGTAGATAAACTAATTATTAAATTGAAAAGATAATAAAATATAATACTATTTCTTTTAAACTCTTTTTAATTCCTTTACTTAATATATTATTGAAAATAAAACAATAACAAGGCTCTACGCTTTTTTACGACATGGAGGGCCGGGATTCCTATAACTTTTTCTATTGCATGTCTCATTTTTTAAATAGGAAGTTATTTTAGGAATTTTTAAATGCGAATTTGTTTTCCGAAACATCAAGAAAAAGTAATAACAGCATTTTCAACAAATAACCTTAAAATTGTTGTTTCAACAGGTAGAATACTAAGATCTGAACAAACATTAATTCGCAAACCGAAAGCAGGTATGTATCTGACAGATTTCATAAACACTAGAGGCGTTCATCTGCGCGCCTTTTAGTTTGGATCAAATTTACTTTATTTTGTTCATATTTTACATATTTATGTAAAGAAACTGGGTATAACAAGGTAGGAAAAATAATAGATGTTACAAAAAGATTTTGTTATTAAAAATATAAATTAATAAATCAACATTCTCAACAAAATAAGAAAAAACATAGATAATGCAATACGAAATAATATACGATAAATCTGATTAACTAGCGCTAGTGCTGGACAGTCATGTCGGTTCGATAGGGCGGAGGTACGTATGTCCGATTCGATAGCATGCGTTCGTTCGTATAGATTGTCGCTACACGACAGTCCGTCCCTGTAGGGCAGATACGACTATCGAGCTCTAATTATCACCGTTTATATCGTTGACTGGTGGTGCATAAAGGTCTTCACATATATCGACAAGAAGTTCTAGGCCCATCAACTTGCATTTCCGCCAAAAAAAATAGTTTTTCTACGTTTCTTTAAGCTGCAAAACGTACATCTACCAGGTCGTTCCCCTCTTCCCTCAGCGTGCTCTCTATTGTCTTGATTTGACTGTCCTGGATTTGAAGTTGTAACATAGTATGTGCTAGACAGATATCGTTGTATGGGATTGTCCAACACAATCCTCCCGTAATGGTTAATAAGCTATACTCATTGTACTATGAGAGGAATAATAATAAACAACAGATGTAGCTACATAACGTATATTGGTATGAAGAATGCAAATCGGGTTAGTGATATTTACAGTTTCGACATTCAATATTTGAGTAAGATAATGTTAATACACTTATCAATAAAACGGTCAAAATTGTAGAAAATTTTCGCGTATAATTCCATTTTTAACAAAACTGACTTTATTTAAAACATTAGCAAAAAGAGACAACAGCATATACTAGCCATCTGTAAATACTTTTCGGGCTAAAACATCTCAGAGAAAGGACAAAAGTATTTCCGACAGCGCCACCTTACGGAAAGTAGCTGAACCGCAAAACTTTTAAAGGAACCTAGATATCTATAAAAAGATTATCAAAATCTGGTAATCTAATATAAAACCAAATTAAATACCTCGAATATCAAATTCGGAGTCAAGAGCAGGTATATATATTCCTCGTCAGAATCGCTATGATAAAGATCATCTAATAATTAAAAAGAGAACAGTGAAGTAATAACTGCATAATAAAATAGACATAACGTCAAAAACGTTTTTATGTGTAAGAAATAAATAACTATGTATGTATGACATAAAAAGTAAAAGTTACTTTGCCATGTTTACTATTTTTTGATCGTTTTTTTTCCCTTCTTTTCTTTTTACATACATATATCGATAGATAAGTATATAAAAATCCAAGTATTATACCTGTTTACTTTAACTCCTTCATTTTTGCCAAATTTCATTTGTTTATGTTAGTATTTTTACTGCTTGAAATATGTTTTAATTTAATTAGTGTTAGTGGTTATTTGATAATAAATATTAAACAAATGCATATTTTTAAGACAAACTATGCTTAACTACATATTTTATTGCGTGTATTAATAAACTTATATTCATAAAATTTAATCTTTTTTAACAAATCAATGTTAAATACACGTACATTTTGTGGTTAAGTATGCATATATACAGTAACATTACTTTGGCTTGAAATTCAGTCATTCACTATTCATTATTTCCTTCCCAATTCATATGAATTTCCGCTGACGTAATTTTATTTTCACCGTTACACAAATAACATTGTTTTAAATTTACTATGAAGTATGATTCATTTTTAATTCAATAAGATAAGTAAATAACAGAAATTAATATATTTTAAAGTCAATGGGCGCTTATCGGTTTACTGAAATCTATAGATAAATAAGGCTAGATAATATATGTACGTATTTATTGACTGAAGTGTTTTTATATGTGTATATGGTTTCTGACAGTTGAAATATGAGTGAGTACGAATTTACTTAATCTCTACATAAATTTTACGTCTGCCTCAATAAAAGATATAAATTGATTTTTTTTTTTGAGGCAATTGTATAAAGTAGAAATACGAATATACAAATTTTTTAAATTTAAATAAATTAATTAACGTTCCAGATGTGAAAAGGGAAGATGTTAAATTCTATTTATTTTCTTCGGATGTATCAGACAACGGTACTCATTTAACAAACATAGTTAGTGATGGTAGAAAAATAAATAGACGCTTTCCAATGAAGATTCTTATCCATGGCTGGATGGACGACAAAAACAGTTATTGGTACGAATCAACTGTGGAAGCGTATATGCAGAAGCGTAATGTAAATGTTGTAACGGTTAGTTGGGGAAAGCATGCTAAAAGCCTATACCCATCATCCGTAAAAGCGGTCCGATCTGTAGGTTATCACATTGGGCAATTCGTTATGGAGATATCTGAAACTTATTCTATTCCTTTTGAAGACTTTCACCTAATTGGCCACTCTCTTGGAGCACACATATCTGGATTTGCTGGTAAGTCAAAAACTTTAAAATTTAATTTTGCTATAGAAACTTATTTTCACTTAAAATTAAATTATTTTAATTATAATATAGTTACTTTAATTTGACAAAATAGTTCAATATACAGGGACCGTTTAAAAATGCAAATCTGTTTTATTTATTGTTATTATTACTTTAATCAATTAAGGTTAATGTAACGCCTTTCCGCAATAATTTTCGTATTGTGTATACGTATTTCGACAACTAACTTGTCATCATCAACAGATAATTAAACACAGAGTCGCACCTAGAACCACGGCAAAATTCGCACCGAGACAAAGTCTGTAGTACACTTACACCGTCAAAAGCCAAACAAATACTGAAGCTTTGTCAAACATTTACCAACACAGAGTTTGTGCTTGGCTTTCGACGGTGTAAGTCTAGTACGGACTTTGCCTCTGTACGGATTTTGCTGTGGTGCCAAGTACGACACTCTTATTAATTATCTGCTGATGATGATAACTTACTGTTGAAATACGTATACGAAAATGATTGTGAAAAGAGGTTATATTAACCTTAATTGATTAATTTAATCAATCACAGTCTTCATTAAAAATTATCGTTATTATTACTTGCAAATTAAATGTCATTAAAGAGAAATGTCGCAAGCAATACTGCTAAATGATGAGTTTCAGAAATCCGTATGCACAGCGATATGAAATTCAGAATATTCTGGTACAGGTATTTTGCCGTAGTTTTCGAGGTGCGACACAGTTTAATTATCTGCTGATGATGACAACTTAGTTGTCGAAATACGTATACAGAATATGAAATTTAATGTAGGAAGGGGTTATATATCAACCTTCAATGATTAAAATATTCTGTACATTAATTACTTTCTGTTTGTTTTTTGATTAGTTTCACTAAAATATATTTAATAATTTAATAAAAGCTAATTTACGTTATTCAAGTATCATAGTATTCTATCTACATAAAAAAAGTGCAGTTTTGATAGATCTACCCTTCGTGAAGTCGTATTGGAATTAAATAAATAATACATATATATATAATAATATAATAAATAAAAATGTTGTATTTATCATAGAGTTATTTAACCGAATGAAAACGAGGTATTCGATTATTTTATTAAATGTACTTAGAAACTTATTGATCTGTAATTATCTAATTGACTAAGATTTCCTTTCTGAATAAGGGTTTAACCAGCGCTATTTTTAAATTGCTCGGATAAACATCATTGACAAAGCAAAAGTTGATTATATACAATAAAGGTTCTGCAATATATTGAATACAAGTCACTATGGTATGAACGATGTACACGAAAATATATCTGTCAAGTTCATGTAGGATGGTCTTTACACCATGTAAACAAAACATTGGCAGTCGGAGCATAATATGATTCATAACATAATAGTACTAAAACACCTTATTTTTTGAAGATTTCTATTCGAATAGATATAATAACGGGCGTAATATATGAATAATTATTTTCTTGATTTAAATTGTGAATAAAATAAAATTTATAATAAATAAAATCAAAGAAAAGAATTATTCGTGTATATAAAATATTCTATAACAATTATATTCATTAATAATTAAATAGAATTTGGAATTAATTTATAAAACAACTATTCTGATAATACGATTTTATGAATAACGTACATATAAATAAGTATATGTTTTTGTAAATGTAATGATCTAATTGTTTATATTTAATTGTTTATTTGAATTTCATTTACTGTATATTATTAATGTTGCATTCGATCTATTGATATAATGATTGACATAAAAAATTTTGAACCAAATCATCACATTACCTTAGGTTTTAAAGTTAGTAGAATAATTTTGACTTTAACTAGATACAAATTTAATAAGTTCATCGGCATCTTCATCAACCATTTTAAACTTGCATTAATTTAAAAAGAATCAAAAGGTATGTTGTCGAAACTTTTACTTAAAATATTAAATTAACAAAATTAAATATTCTATAGAAAACAGTACGCAAAATGCAATGTGAAAATTCGTTCCTCACGTTCCACAATTCTTCGCTATTTACATTTTCTTAAATATTGTCCAAACGGCAAGAGAGAGCATGCAATTATTTGAACTTTTTGTTATCAGATCAAAAATGTAAACAAATTCGTGCGCTATTAGAATTACCCCCACGACAATTGTGCCTTTTTTATGAAACATACAAGAGTTCTTTTACTAGTTTGATATAGTTACGACTCGATCTAAAAATATAGAGTGAAAAATTTAGATCAGCAACTTTTATATAGTAGTAATTGTATTGCATCAAAACCACATGAATATTTATTTTTAAAAGGCTTAATACTGTTAATTACTTCAGTTATAGTGACAGAGAAAAAAGGTTTTTGAAATAGATAATACTTCGTTTAAGACATACGTAGTAGTTGTGTTGTTGAAATTTCGTTCGAATTGGTAAACAAATCATTGAATCATTTGCTAAACACTGCACATCACTCACGTCAGGCAGTACTTTTTGCTCTTTCTGGTTTTATATTTGAGTTAATAATTTTCCACATATTTCACAATTTATTATTAGCATTTATAATTCACGAATTGTAACAATTTTTTTCTTGTTTCTTGTAAAAGATATTTGTGTTTTCTTTGATACAGTTTATGTAAGGGCAATACTTCATGGTTGTGCAACATTTTGATGTAGTACTACATTGTTGTTGGACGGTTGTAATGGTGTCCCAAAATTAACGCAAGATTTGAATTAAATAGAAAACACAGTTTTTAGTCTTTTGATTGTTATTTTTTTATTGAATCATAAAGTACATAGGATAGGGTTATTTATGGAATAACACGTCGGGCAAATGGCCTCCACGGCTTTGCATGCACATACGCACTCGTTTCTCGAAATTTTCCATGACCATTATGCATAAATGTGGCTGAATTTCGTTGATGCAGCGTTGAATCTCTTCCTTTAATGCACGGGTGGTTGTGGACTTGTTGACATAGGCCTGTGATTTCAAATAACCCCATAAAAAGAAATCTAATGGTGTTAAATCACACGATCTAGGGTGCCAATTCTGATCACCGAAACGAGAGAGTACACGACCTGGAAATGTCTCATGCAGTAATTGAATTGTTTCACGGGCTGTATGGCATGTGGCACCGTCTTGTTGAAACCACATATTGGCCACATCAAAATCATCCAATTTCGGCAGAAAGAACTGTGTTATCATGTTGCGACATCGAGCACCAGTAACAGTCACTGCTTGACCAGCCTCGTTTTCAAAAAAGTATGGTCCAATGCCTCCAGCTCAAAATCCACACCAAACAGTGACACGTTGCGGATGCATTTGTTTGCATCCGCACTAAAAGCGGCAATTTTGGCGATTAACAAAGCCACAAGGTGAAAATGTGCTTCATCGCTTAGGATGATTCTGCTCTAAAAATTAGCATCCATTTGTTGATGTTCAATAATCCATTCAACGAACTCTCTTCGCTGTGCATGGTCATTAGGCTTCAGTTGTAGTGTTAATGGAATATTGTAAGCATGGAGACAGATCTTTAGTGAGTATACGCTATAGAGAGCTTCTTGAAATTTGCAATTCTTGTCCACGACGTCGAATTGAGGTTCCTGGATTGTCACCGACACTCTCACGTACTGCTTCGATATTGACATTTGAACGGCTTGTTTTTGGACGAGCAGTGTGTTTGGCGTCTCCAGCGGAACCAGTCTCCCTGAATTTTTCAATTAATCCCTTCACAGTTGACGAAATTAAAACACTATTCCGACCATACTTTGTATGAAATTTTCGAACTGCGGCCGCCAAGCTTTCATTATTTTTGAAATATTGTTCAATAATGAAGACACGTTGTTCTGTCGTGTAACGTTCCATTTTTACTAACCCTAAACTGTTAGCTGTTGAATTTTTTTAGGGTTGCCAACATGGCGACAAATTCAAATCTTGCGTTAATTTTGGGACACCCATTATTTCTGATGACAAGCATTCAGTATTTCTTCATAATTTTTTTATTAAATTATATTTGCACGAATCTTTTAACATTTTATAGGTAAAACATTAATCGAAAGTCGAAATGCAAAACTCGGTAGAATAACTGGATTGGATCCAGCATTGCCTTCCTTTGAAAAATGCGCACCAGAAGATAGACTTTGTTCAAGTGATGCTCTGTTCGTCGATATTATACATACAGACGGTGGAGGGCTCGGTTACGAAACATCCATAGGACATATCGACTTCTATCCAAACGGTGGTAAAAGGAAGCAGAACGGATGTTCAAGTTTAGATCGTATGCTTCATTTAGTTTAGTGTTTTGTTTGAATTCTTATTAAAATTTTTCAGTGGGATGCAGTCACAAGAGGGCACCGATTTATTTCTGTGAAAGTATAAATAGCTTCGATTTTGTTGCGATCGAAGCACCTAATTATACAGAATTTGATTGTGGGCGTTGCATGACTAATAAACGAGCCATAATGGGAGAACATGTCGATAGATCAGTAATGGGAGATTTTTATTTGCACACTAATAAATCATCGCCATTTGCAAAGGGACCACCTAAATAATAATCATAATACAAATAAGAATGTATTTATTAATTTTGAATATTTTTTATAAAGAATTTGTTTTTATATTAACATGAATTTTTTTATTTATAAACTATCGCCAATTTCACCAGAAATTAATGGAGTGTAGGTTACATAATCAAACAATGTAATCAATCTATCTGATCAATCATAGTATTACTCACATATCTAACTTGCTAAAAATAACAAATTGCTTGGATTTATTAAATAAAATAATATTGTATTTTAAACTAGACTAAGGTTAGCTTTTTTTACATTTTTATGTCTGCGACATCTAATCATTGTCAAAACATAAGAACTGAAAGTATTTGAATACCAAGTAACTTCAAGCTGAATATTTGACGCTTATTGTAATATCTTCATGAGTAAAAGATGGAAGAATCCTTAAATTAACTTAAATTCTTTTACTATTGTAATATTGACATTGAGAGATAAATTTGAATTATCTAGTGAAAATGTGATAAAAAACAATACTTATTCAAGGACTTACATCTTTTGTCAAGAAAAATAACAGAGTACCATGTACTACAAAGTCATTACCGGTTTTTCTAACAGATGTCGCTAGGCTTAAGTATGCAATGTTATGATTTGACACATTCGTCATTTTATTCTACTCACATCAAGCTCCAAAACCATACATGTTATATTTTGCGAAAGTAATACTGTCGTAGATTTATGCCTCTTTGAAAATGTCGAGTTTCGTGCCTGAAAAAGTATATTTGCGGCACGCATTACTTTTACAATATTACACCGCATTTTCACCTAAGGATATGTAAGCACGTAAAAAATAAAAAGGTACCTAATTACATATATTATTTATTTTATTTATAATCCCACCTATTTAGCCTTCCCAGTGAAACTGTACGCTACTGTGAACCAAGAGGTTTCTTCCAGTGAAACAGATTACTTAGTTCTTAGAATTTATTAAATAAAAAAAATGAGTGCCATAATTTATTTGATATTCGTCTCAAGCTGAATTAATGCATTAGTGAAATGGGAAAAGTAAAATTAATTCTTATTGATTGATTTCAAATATATTTTGTGACAGTACGCGGGAAAATAGAAAGTTTCTCTTTATCTGCAAATTCGCATTCGATATATTATTGTGCACATGCGCGTTTTCAAAATTTCAAAGTATTTTTGCTCACGTTATTTAAGGTTAGAATTTCAGTCAAGTAAATAAATTAGTAGCATTTAAATGAAATAAAATAATATGATGTATAGAAAATAATCTTAAAATACTACTTGACTTCGCAAACTGAAAGTTTAGTAATGTAAAAAAGACAGTAATTACTACGAACTGCTAGCAATACAACTCAACACCAATAGCCAAAGTCAAAATTACTTTTATAAAATCGCAAGCCTATGTAATATCTCTTTTATATTTGACGAAATCGAAATTTCACATCTCGCTAACGCATAAATCCAGCTTTCGTGAAACAATATGTTATTTGACAGTGATCATATTTGTTTCAATCTGCGACAGATTTGCTATTAAAGGTCTTATTGTATTGCAACCAGAAATTCTTCTACTCAGTCCTTTAAATTAAATTGATACACATTTTATGAAATATATATCTTGTACTTGAGGAATTAAGATATTATTTACCGCTGCTTTCATGGTAATAATATATATGTATGTATCTAAAGTATAATGAAAATAAGTAATGATATTCATGTCCTATGTAAAAATCCCAAGTTTATTATTTTACATCAGTAGGAGGATAATTTTATCAGATATTGTCATACTATGTTATCTATATTTTTAAGCCTTTCTGTAAATGCACATGTACACAATATGAAAGTACCTATACATGCGCAAACTACGTCCAGGTAAGCAAAATTCTATGAAAAACTAATTTGTAAAATCTGATGTTACAATGTAGATTCACAGATAAGTATCTACTATGAGTTAATTGCAATTGTATACGTAATATACATCTGTAATTATGTATTACGTTTTATTTAAGTAAATAAAAGTGTTGGTATATTTTTTTTATACTCTTTATATGGGTACAAAGAAGGATTAATATATAATAACCAAACGATAGTAAGTATTACTGATTTTTCTTCACGTATAGAGTTATGTATTATCACTACTATAAGAAAATACACATTTATAACCTCAAAATCGGTAACTAAAAATGATGTAATTGCTCTTGTTGCACTTTCAGTAAATAATAATCTTTTGAAGTTAATATGTAATAATGGCAACACCTAAATAAAGTTCTACAAAATTTGCATATTTTGCGCTAGAAAATACATTAATAGTCAATATTATCAAAATAATTTATTAATTATATAGGCAACCAAGTTAACACTATTTTTGCATAATCATTGTTGATATATTCACGAATTATGTAATAAGAAAAAGATTATTTACTTATTTCTCAATTTAAGTAAATATTGCTTTTGCATTTGCTATTGTACATTTGTATTTGATAAAAATTGATTACTCATTGTGGTAAATATTGACTGCGTGTGATTAAAATTTACATTACTTTATAATCCTGACAATAGGATCATAATTACCATTTTCTATTTTACCATATAAGATTTTTTTTTGTTATAGATCATAAATGATAGGCAGCACATTCTTAATGTATCACATAATATTGTTAAACAAATAATTGTATTAAATTTTTATTTTCAGACAATATTTTTGTTTGACGTTAGATGAGTTTATTTTCAAGATATTGTCGATACTTGTTTCAATTAAAGAAGAATTGCATTAGGATGACGTCGGCAAGTTTAATAGGTAAGAATTATTATTTAGAAAGGTGATTTTTCTACCCTAGAAATAGACAATGATTATGTGAAACGCAAGTATGTAAATAATATCTTATCAACATATATGTATTTTGTTTTTATATGTATAGTCACTGGTATTTTGTTCGAAATTTGCTAGAAATGAAAAGAATGTATACAGATATTTCTAATACAAAATGTCTGTTAGGCATTACGAAACAGTTTTCATATATTATTTTGCTTTGATAATAGCTTTAATTCTTTCTGGTATGCTGTAAGTACAAACTTTTACTACTTTTTGTTTTGCTTTCTCTTGTCGATTTCAACCAATTTTTCATTTTTAAAATTGCAATTGTTGAATTGGGACATCTGTGTGTGTTGTTTCTTAAGACATTCCGTGCTTTTTCCATTGGGGTTGAGATTCGGTGAATTTCCGGAGCAGAGGAAAATATGTGTTATACACTTCAAACAAATTCCGAATTGATTCCGCTGCGTGGCACGGTGGGTCACCCTGCATGAAGGTGTATGGCTTATTTTCTTCATGTAGCGAGTCGAGAAAGGGTAAAAGTACAATTTCAATAAACTTTTTATATTGTATTTGATCCACTAGCCTTTGCACAAAATACAGAGGTCCAGTATTCCCGCTGCTATACATGGATGTTTAATTTTTTCTGCGCAGCTCCATAACTGTTAACGTTCGTTGGGTCTTCGTCTGACAAACTGGACACTGTTATCGTCGCGATTGATTAAAGATTATTTATCGCTAAAAGAGTGATACTAACAAAAATTGAACTTATTGATAGACTCACGAAATTATTAATTAATCACAAATTTGCTTTTACCTTCTTCCAATCTTCAATCGTAAATTTTGCGTCAAGTTTTGCCCGCCGCACACATGTTTTCCTCATTTTTACAGTCAGTCTGGGTTCATGGTAACAATGTGCGCTCATGTTTATATAATGTTACCATAGTTTACCTATGCAGTTCTCTAACTGATATTTGTCGATTTTTGAGTGCTGTGTTTACAATAAATCGATCATTTCTTCCGTCGGTGTTACAAACACCGCGACAGCGACCACTACTCACTCGATGGTGGCGGCAATTTTTTCTTATTCAATTCTTTAATTCAATAGACTGCGTACCTTGAAACTTTTTGCATTACTGGAAGTTTTCGAAGTGAATACGGGGTTGTTTTTACCAATGTGTCTATTTTAATTTCTTCCACCCTACTGTCTTTTGATTTCCCCACACCGAATGAAATTCGAAACTCATAATTCCACTCACAAATTCAAACTATGGCTAGAATTCACAGCAATATTTATTGAAATACGCTAGCACACTTCCTAACAAGGCAAAATTTGGAAGCTTACAATTTCTTGTGAAGTATTCCAAGTTCAGAAATTGTTTTCTTCAATTTATCTATTAGAGTGGTATAGTAACAGTTTGGTATCTTGCAATATATGCAGATTACGAAAATTATTCCATTGGAATCCCAAAACAATATATATATATATCGATTGATGAACATGTTTGGCCTTTTTGGGTATAGCGCCATGATATGTGCATTTTGAGATTTCTGTTTGATCTCAGAAACATAATTACGAAGGCAGCTCTTTCCCAAAAAAAAACCGTAAAACGCCGATTGTCTAAATTTCATCATCATAGAAAAGATGTCACAATGAGAATATAAGTTTTTCCGGGAGATGCTAGTAGTTGAATTTCATTTCCCACCAAATCATCTTCGTACATACGTGCACTTTTAAAATAACTTACTTATATTTGACTAGGATTTAGGTAACATTCCTTTGACGTTCTTTCAGAATTAGCAAGGACGAGGCCAGTGAACTTTGATTTAGCAAACGCAGAAAAGTCAGACGTGAAATTTCAACTTTTTACAAATAAATCTTCTGAGGGCATCTATTTGACTGAACAAGATATTGAACATGTTAAGATAGAAACAAATTTGCCGACCAAAGTATTGATACATGGTTGGAATTCGAAGATAAAAGCCAATTGGTATAATGCTTTTAAAGATGAGTACTTTAAGAAAGGCGAATATAATATTATTTATGTTGACTGGTTCGAACCTGGAAGCCAGGAATATCCCGTTTCAGCTGCAAATGTTAAACCTGTTGGCTATTTTATAGGTGACTTTATAATTGCGACCAATATTAAACTGAAAAAGATTCATATAATTGGCAAATCGCTGGGAGCTCATGTTGCATCTTATGTTGGTAAAAGGATACAAAAACGGACTAGCTGTAAGATAGGTAGAATAACTGGTTTAGATCCAGCATCTCCGAAGTTTGAAATTGAAGAGGTTCCAGAAAATAGTCGACTGAATAAATCAGACGCAGAATTTGTAGATGTTATACATACAGATACGGGTTTTTATGGTTTTAAATTGCCTTTAGGAACCGTAGATTTTTATCCTAATGGAGGTGGAACTCAGCCTGGTTGTGGTTCAGATGCAGATGGTCGTAAGTAAAGTTTTAATATTTTTTAATTAAATTTTGAATTTTTAAGACTCCTGTTGTAGTGCATAGTCATTAATAGAGTGGTCACATTTGTCTGCACATCAGGTTCGTAATAAGACCTATCTCGTCGTGCCCATAAAAATTGGCCCCTCTTAGCAAAACTAATAATAGAACATGAAAGTATATTGAATATTTTATTTTCAACTTTTTATAATACGTATTTTTCATTAAGTTTTATGTACAAATTTATATACTTAAATAAGACGTGACCTTGAAATATTTTTAATGGAGCTTTTGAAAGAAGTTCTATGCAGTTATTAGGAAAAGTACTAGGAAAATGGTTAAAAAAAGCCCTTTAAATTTAGATCATGTATATATTTAGGGGATTTGAGGAGCATTGCTTTTGTGTGTCCAGTCAAGCGATTTAATTCTGAACGAGAGTGTCGAATCGTTTCTACTACGAGATATAAAGCATTTAGACGCACCATGTAAGAAGTTATAACAGTCGATATTAAGAGACCGACCTACAGAACGCACAGTTGCGGCGCCATCAATCATGAACATTAAGAGTTAGTCTCTTTCTAAAGTTTAAATTTTTCCAATGTATTTAACACCACTTTTGAAAATACTTCGGTAGTTCATTCTTGCATCCTTCTGGAAGATACTAAGATTGAAGACGGTTCAAGTGGTTACATTGTACGAATTATGACATTAACAATTTAATTTTTCGTTACAATCTATCGTTTCGTCCACACATAACAAGAGGTTTTTATTTTATATTTCTGATTTAATTCTATTTTAAATACATTCACGTGCAGACGGTACAAACTTTCGTAACGAATGAGTAAAATAATTCGTTATCTAATTAAAGAAACGAAGATTGCACACCATCAGCGTTGAACATACATCGAATACAAATTACTCATTCGATCGTACGCCAGTTTTGCAATGTACAAAACTTTGTAATACTAGTGAACACATCCGAACGAAGACGCACACTGCATTATATACATACATATCAGCGACGAAATCCCTTCAACGTTCTCGGCGGACCTCTAATGAAACGCCGACTGAATTGTCGCACTCTATTTATTATATTAGATGTATTTTACTTATTTATTATTCGACTTACTTACACTTTTGTTAAGTTTACATGTTAGAAATTATTTTCAGATAACGATAGTCATGGAAGATCGAATTGGTATTTTCTGGAATCAATAAATACTACTGAAATAATAGCTATGAAATCAAGTTCTTGGGAAGACTTTCTCGAAGGAAAGTTCGACAAAGAAGAGAAGATTATTTTTGGTGAAAATATTCCAACAACGGCAAATGGCAATTATTACTTTAAAACTAATTCTACTAGACCATATACACTTACTCATTAATAAAAATAATTTAATTGCATTAGTTTGAATTTTTTTATTGAAATAAAAGTTATTTCTCTAAATATGATTTATTTTTCCTCAATGACCTTTCTCCAATGATCTGCTCAGATGTCCTAAAAAAAACTATGTTTTATTATCAAAAATTTAAAGGATTAATATTTATAGATTCCAAAAACCCGTTTTTCAAATTAAATTATTTTGTAATAAACAGAAGAGCTCGATATCACCAGTGATAGACCAGTCTTAGAAAATGGCGAGTGCCATCCCTTTGAAACGTCGAGATAACAGTCCTTAGGACACATACATCATGTTAAACTGAATTTTGAATACGCAAATTAAATATTTAATAAATAAATCTAACATTATATTATAGAGTTGTTGTCATTTAATTCGAGGGTAGCCGTTTATATTAAAATGATGATTGCATCGTGAAGTTGATCATTTTGGACGATATATTTACCTTGACAGTTTTATTATCCGGTCGCTGTTTCTATTGTTGACAGTAACTTGAAAATTTTATGCCAGCGAAAAAATGGAATTAACTCGCGAACATTTTCGTGCAAGTATTTTTCAAAACTTTCGGCGTGGATTATCTCAACAAGAATGCATCGACGAGCTGAATTCTTTATATAGTGATGAAGCACCATCGAAAACTACAGTATATCGTTGGTATAGTGAATTCAAACTTTAACGGTGTTCTTTGGACGATGAATTTCGTGAAGGTCGTCCCACAAATTTTGTGTCGGAAAACATTAATGCAGTGCCTGAATTGATAATGCAAGGCCGTCATGTGACATACCGTGAGATCAAGGCATCTATAGATGTTAGTAACACCAGTGTGCATAAGATCCTGTATGAACATTTAACCGTTAAGAAGCTATGTTCACGTTGGGTACTGCATAACTTGACAACCGCTCAAAAAAGGACTCGCGTCCATTGATGCCGAGAAATGCACAAAAAATACAATGGCGGTGCTTCAAAGAACATTTATAAAGTCGTCACAGGTGATGAATCTTAGATCTATACGCATGAGTCCGATAGTAAACAGCAGTCGACTGTGTGGGTATTCCAAGATGAGCCAAAACCAACAAAAGTTGTTCGCGCTCGAAGCACATCAAAACGAATGGTCGAGTGTTTTTTCGGAAAACCGGTCACGTTGCAACCGTGCCTTTAGAGAGTTGTAGAACGGTCAATTCCGAATGGTACACACTATTTGTTTGTCGAAAGTTTTTGAACAAATAAGGAAAGCAAACCGAAAACGACAGATCATTCTCCACCATGACAATGCGAGCTCTCACAGGTTGGTTCGAACAATTGAATATTTGACCGGGCAAAACATTGAATTGATGAGCCATTCGTCGTATAGCCCTGATCTAGCACCCTGTGATTTCTTTTTATTCCGTGTAGAATAAACTTCGTGGTCAACGGTTTTCTACGCCAGAAGAGGCAGTTGAGGCATTCAAAACTCATGTTTTGGAGATACCGCCTTCACAGTGGTAGCAATGCTTTTCGGATTGGTTTAAACGAATTCAACAGTGCATTATTATATTATTATTATTATTATTATATTTTAAAAAGCAATAAAACTATTTTCGATAATAAAAATTTTTTTTTGTTTCTATTCTCGAAATATTAACGCATACCCTTGTACTAGGTTAAATATGGTTAATACAATAATGTAATAGCAATACTTGAAGAACGATATGTGGGTGAGCATTATAGTGATGCAACATGATTTTTTCTTTTACAGGTCTTTTAAAGAAGTTCGAGCAAGACTGCCAAATTTGTACCAGAGCTATGCAACATCTTTAGTAAAATAAATAAAGTGAAAAGCTATGTTAGTGTTATCAATATTGAACTAAAAAGGGCAATTTGAAAACTTGAAGGAAAAGAAAGTTAATGCAATCCGTATCATAGGAAGGTAATAAGATGGAGCCTGTGATTGATTAACTTAATCAATTAATTTCGATATAAAACCCCTTTCCACATTCATTTTCTCATTCTGTAATCGTACTTTGACAATTAAGTTATCATCATCAGCAAATAATTAACCAGTGTCGCAGTGTACACGATCTGTACCGTCGAAGGCCAGTGTGTGTTTTGGCTGTTGTAACAGCTATTTGACTCAATCCACGATCTCTAATCATTAAACTAGAGTAAAAGAACACCAGTAACATTAGTGAACAGAAATTTTATACTGTGTAACAACAATATGCATTTTGTAACAATGATGAACTGTATTTTCCAATTTTACCTTGTCAAATAGTATATGATTGAATAAAAGAATTTTCGTAGTCATTGTTTACTTATAGAATAATTATAATTATTAATAAAGTAAAAGGCATATAAAGATACGATATCCGCATATTAATTTTTTTTGTATTGATTTCCATTGTGTAAATTATACACAGTAATAATTACAACTAGTATTGCGTTTGTTACTGATGAGACCAAAATGTGATACAGAATTATATGTATATAAGTATGTTACACACGTAGAAAGTTCAGTTATGTAATTATATGTACGAGATATACGTTTTACTATTCTATCAGAATTATTATGGATCTAAGTAGCAAAATTCTTCTTTTAGGAATTGTCAGTACATTTTTCACAATCGCACATCTGCATCCTTCAAAAAATGTTAGTAAGTATTGATTACATTTTTTTTAAATAGATTTATTACGAAAATCGTATTATTTGCTGTGAAAATATGTGATTTGTTAATGTATTGTACCATATGTTTTCGTTTTATGTATTTATACGTTCATATTTGTAATTTATCATAATTTAAAAGTAACCTTTGGAGTTCTGACGTACATGCGTAATAAATGAATTACGTTCGATCATGTTACTGTTGTTATTAAATATTTGTAATGTATACGTCATTCAAAGGTAAGTTTCCAGTTTGAAAGAGCTGTTTTTTGTACATTTTGACAGTTGGGTTTCATATTGACATCGTTGTGTTGTTTGTTATGTACACATTTTTTAATGAACTGTACTTATTATGACACCTTTTTTTACAAATCCTTTTGGTTGCATAACCATTTAAAATACATACAGGTGTCTCACGGTGACCATTAGAATATTTCCAAAATTACTTCGATTTGAATTTTGAAAATGTTGGCAATAGTGTTTTCGAGCACGTTCTTGTCAAACGAGGTAATAGTACTCACATAGCAGTTCCGGTTATACCGGAAGTTGTTTCAGTTAGTTTAAATAGAACATAATCACTAAGGTTGATGTATAACCCCTTTCCACATTAACTTTTGTAATTCTGTATACGCATTTCGACAACTAAGTTGTCATCATCAGCAGACAACAAGGGGTTATATACCAACCTTAGTGATTAAGTTAATCAACCATAGGCTCCATCAAATTCAACTTAAATAGAACATCTTGTATATTATTGCAATTTTAGGTTCTATGTAAAATTTTAGGTGTAGCTTTTCCATTTCTAAAATTGACTTTTTTCGAAATATTTAATTTTTTCCAAAAGAAAAAAAAAACGGAAACCAGTTTAGAACCATGTGTATTTTACAGTAAGAAAAATAGAACGACAATATTAACAGATGGAATTGCTAGGTCTCCAAGCATTCCACTTATACCTTGAAGATAGCTTAATTGTATACAGGGTGGTGAAAGAATGTTAAAAAGGAATCATTCTATTATTAATAACACCCTATCAACTACATATGTTTCATCGAATTCACGAATCGTCAGGTTGATTTGTGTTATTAATGAACGATTCCTTCAGAGTGTTTATCATATCTTTCGATACAGAAATAATGAATAATATCATATCTCCCTCTCTCGACCAATACATAAATGTATTGACCGACAAAGCAAGAACGCTTCTATCTTACAGATCGGAGACTATGTTTCCAGTGTATAATAGACAGAAACTTACATCTAGGCTTTATGCCAATTAAAGAATGTATCGAAAGATATGATAAACACTCTGAAGGAATCGTTCATTAATAACACAAATCAACCTGACGATTCGTGAATTCGATGAAACATATGTAGTTGATAGGGTGTTATTAATAATAGAATGATTCCTTTTTAACATTCTTTAATTGGCATAAAGCCTAGATGTAAGTTTCTGTCTATTATACACTGGAAACATAGTCTCCGATCTGTAAGATAGAAGCGTTCTTGCTTTGTCGGTCAATACATTTATGTATTGGTCGAGAGAGGGAGATATGATATTATTCATTATTTCTGTATCGAAAGATATGATAAACACTCTGAAGGAATCGTTCATTAATAACAAAAATCAACCTGACGATTCGTGAATTCGATGAAACATATGTAGTTGATAGGGTGTTATTAATAATAGAATGATTCCTTTTTAACATTCTTTAATTGGCATAAAGCCTAGATGTAAGTTTCTGTCTATTATACACTGGAAACATAGTCTCCGATCTGTAAGATAGAAGCGTTCTTGCTTTGTCGGTCAATACATTTATGTATTGGTCGAGAGAGGGAGATATGATATTATTCAGGGTGGTGAAAATTTAATGCCAAGTTTCGTTAATTTCAAATCATCATAAGTTGGGTTTTCCAAATGTCCGCCTCTTTATTTTTCTGTATTCTTATGTGCAATTTTATTTTCTTTCGAATGGCATTGTAGTTCTCTATACCTATCTCTAGATTGGAAGTTGTTTACTGTTTTTGTGCAATCGATTACAATCATTTACTTCTTACTTAGATGGGTATGAAATTTTTAGCAGAACAAAAACAGTTTAATTCTGTATTATTTATTTAAAAATAGAAAATGAAAACACGTATTCAAATGCTGACATTCAAAATTTAATATTTCTTCATGGAAAATGTACCAAGATACAAAATAGAACTTGCAGAGTGTTTATTAAGAGGTACTTTCATTTACCACTGATGTGTAGAGAGAAATTAAGAAGAATATTAAGAAATCAATTAGGGAATGGTCCGATTTCTGAAGACAAGGTTTTTCCAAAGCCTATAACATCAGACGAGGTAACGTTGTCAATGTTTTGGCTTATTTTCGTGCATATCCTGAATCTTTAATTGGCACTGCAGAACAGGATTTATGCATTTCATCCATAGGATTTTAAAAAGAAATGGTTTGTATTCATCAAAGTTAATCTTGTTTCTGCTCTTCAACCCGGAGATGATGAATGACTTGTACAATTTTTTGAAATGATTTTAACTCCCACCACGAGAAGATCCTGATTTTTTCCATAAAATAATTTGTACAGATGATTTTAAATTTAGCAGAAAAAGTATTTTTAACAGACGTAATCATTACTTTTGGGCTTATGAATATCCGCATGTCATTCGCGAGAGAAATTTTTAAAATAAATTTGGTATTAACGTTTTCTCTTTAGTTAAAGGTACTCAGATTATGTACCTTACTGCGAAAGTAATGTAAATATACAAAGATACCTCCATATACCTCTTGCACACTATCGTAGCTGATTTCCTGGATGATCTATCCTTAAATCAATTAAGAAGTTACTGGTACCAATTAGATGGTGCTCCATCTCACTGTGAGAATATAGTCGGCCAAGAAGAGTGAGATGCTTCGGAACCGATGGATAAGAAATTTATGACCCTTCATTTGGCCAGCAAGATACGCAAACCTTTCAGTAGAGTTTATATGTTTGGCAATAAAGTAGAGTCTATTCTACACCAATTGATTCTAAGGAAGATCTAATGGCTTAAATAAGATCAGTTGAAGCTCTGTCGGCAGCGTAAATATCAGGAGCTGTTATGGATGGATTTAAGGATAAAGAATTGTTTATGACTAGATGCGGATCGTATCCAACATAGGAATTAGTATTTCTATTATTAAATAATAATTATTATTCACATTCTCGTCACTGTTAGACAGTTATTCATTTATTATTCAATATTTTAAATTATTAAGATCATATTGGTTAATCGTCCAATGTCTTTACTAATGATTGTAACATTTGGGACTGTGATTGAGTTATGCCGAGACATCCTGTATATTATTATTCCAGTTTTATTCTTATCTTTAAACGCATTTGTATTTAATTTGTCAAATAAATATACGCATTTATTAAATTATTCTCTTATTTTTTCAGTTACTCATTCTTATAAAATTCCTCCAGTTAATTATTCTTTAGCGGATGCCTTTAAAACTGACGTTACCTATCAACTTTTTACCAATCAAAGTACACATGGCATCTATATCGATGCAGAATCTGCCCAAAAGACAATAAATTCAGATATTCCAACGAAATTTGTCATACATGGTTGGTTATCTAACGAAACAACATACTGGTATGCCCCATATAGGGACGAATGCTTTAAGAAAGGCAATTATAATATTATCTTTATTGACTGGTCCAAAGCTGGCGCAAAAAGCTTTTCGGTATCCGCTGCTAATGTTAAGCCAATAGGGAAATTTATCGGAGATTTCATTGTTGATGCAAAGCTTAAACTAGATAAGGTTCACGTCATCGGACATTCTCTTGGGTCACATGTTGCTGGATTTATTGGTAAAGGAGTTTTCGAAAGGACGGGCTCCAAAATATCTAGGATAACATGCACGGATCCAGCAGGACCTGCTTTTGAGTATCCGAACGCAAGCGAGAATGACAGAGTATCAAAATCAGATGCTCAATTTGTAGACGTAATTCATACGGATATTGGTCATTATGGTTTTATTGACGCCATCGGTCATGTAGATTTTTATCCGAATGGTGGTACACATCAACCCGGATGTCCATCTTACGAAGTCGATGGTAACGTTGAATAAAATAAATGAATGTAATGTATCTTAGAATGCTTATTTTCAGATAATTGTAGCCATGCTAAATCAAATTGGTATTTTATAGATTCAGTAAATTCAAAGATATTCTTAGCAAAATCATGTTCATCTTGGCAGAACTATGACCTCGGCAAGTGCGATGAAGGCGTCGAAGTCGTTTTCGGTGAAAATGTCCCTAACAGCGCACGTGGTGTATACTATTTTAGAACACATTGAATTGCTTATTGCTTTTAAACTGGGTCATTTTTATTATTTTTAAAATTGTCGCGTACATGATCGTGTATATAAAATGTATAAACATATATATTTAATAAGTATTATTATGATGAACTAGAAAATAAGTAGTAATAAGTTAAAAAATTAATTATTATTAAATTATAATGATCTTTTCGGTTTAAGTATAGACAATTTGTAACAATAGGGGATAATTATAAACATAAAACATCAAAATAAATATCTGATTTATCCGCATTAAAGTAAGAAAACATATATGAATATAAGTAAACCAAAAAGGAATGTAAGCTTTAACAGAATGGTTAATGTAAAGAGTGTTTCAAATTTCGCGCTTTTTTTAAAGAATAAATAAAATACATAATTTGCATTAACTTTCAAAAACTTCTCATTGGTAATTGAAGCATCAGTTATGGCATTTATATGCGAAAAATAATATCCGTCAAATGGCTTCCTCTTGCAACTCCACAGATGTCCACTCTTTTGTTCAAATTTTCAATGACATTTTGACATAATTGAGGCTCTATCTCACCAATGACACGAATAATTTCATCTTTCAAAGCAGAAATTGATTGTGGATTATTTTTATAAATCTGACTTTTCACATAACCCCAAAGAAAATAATCTAACGGTGTCAAATCACATGATCTTGGTGGACAATTAACATCGCCGTTTCTTGAGATTACAGGTCCAGGAAATTTTTCTCTCAATAAATCAATTGATTCGTGTGCAAAGTGCGATGTAGCGCCATCCTGTTGATCCTCTAGATCAATATTCATTAATTCAGACCACAAAAATTCGGTTATCATCCGACGATATCGATCACCATTGACAGTTACAGTTTCACCAACAGCATCTTCAAAGAAGTAAGGTCCAATTACACCACCTGATCATAATGTACACCAAATAGTAACTCGTTTAGGATGTATAGGTTTCTCATGAATAATTCGTGGACTTTCCTTACCCCAGATACAGCAATTTTGTTTATTAACATAAGTCACCAAGTTCAAAATGTGCCTCATCGGAAAACATTATTTTTTGAGAAAAATCAGCTGGTTGTTCATTGATGAAATGGACAAATAAACGACGTTTTAAATGATCTGATGGCTTCGGTTCCTGTGATATTTGAACCTTATATGCCTTCAGAGCTAAATCCTTGTGTAAAATACGCGATGTTATTGATCCATTAAGTCCAAATTGTTGTGAACGTCGTCCAATGGATATTTCAGGATCGTCAGCAACACTTTCACGAACCAAACCAATATTTTCTTGTGAACGACCACTACAATTGTATTTTTCACTTTTTTGATCTTCCACGGAACCGGTCTCTTGAAATTTTTTAATAATTCAACCAACAGTGCTTTCAGATGGACGATTATGTAAACCATAAAAATCACGTAACTTTCTAAAAACTCTTTTCATAGAACGCTGATTTTCATAAAATAATTCAACAATCTGAAGGCGTTGTTGTACCGTGTCGAAGCCATTTTTATAAATGTCATACATCGCATTTTTTAAATGCCCATATACCCAGACAAATTCAGTGCGCCAACTATATTTTATTTATGCTTAAAGAAATCGCCCAATTTGAAACAGCCTTTATATAAAGACAAAACAGAAATAATTGCTTAACATTACCATTTAACATACACATCTATTTGTCATAAATTCAGGAACATGAACGTAACTACTCTTTCATCTTCCGAAACGTAAACCGATAAAAACTTGAAAAAATACTATAGTTTCTATATGTTCTGGTCATTAACATGGAGTAGGAAGACTTAGACTATTAAACATCCAAAATAAATGTGGCTACACTGGATGGCCTATTTCGAAACAATTGTTTAATTTCATTACATGCATATCATAAAATATCAAGAGTGAGTAAAATACAAACATTGAATACTTCAAATAAGATCAAGTTATTTGCACGAAAGCAATGTATAAATCAAAAAAATTGTTCAAACCACTTTTAAAACTACGCGCCAAAATCAGCTGATATTATTGGTCCCGTACATCATGTTCACACAATGATATCGTTAACTATTGTTGTTATGCCAACATTATCACAAGTTAAACATGATTGCGTGTATTACATAATTCGTTGAAGCCGCTGTTGACTTTTTTCGCTTATTTAGTTTTCGTCATAGTTTTCTAGAAATAATAGATCTTGTAGAACTCGGATTAGTGCCCATTAAAGACTCATAAAAATAGATGCTGCTTCCGAACTAAGTGCGACAGACCAGTCCTTATTTTGTTGAAGATGAAAATAGAAGTCCTGTTCAAGCTGCGATTCAGTTGTAATATAAAGAACGGATTTAAACACCATTCCTGATAGCCTTCAAAAGATTTTGCCGTGCTAAAAAATCCTCAATTTGGGACTAAATTATTTCAATAGGATAGGGAGTAGATGTCGTGCGATGAAAGAATCTCATTAATGATTCGTTGAGAATTATAGAATCAGATGCTTACGTTTGGGATATGTTAAAAGAATTCATTTTTCACGAAAACCCAGTAACAAGCATTGACAAACTTAGGATTATAACATGTGTTAGAAGAATGCAGTAGCTTATTTTTGAAAATATGTTTAGCAAACTTCGTGCATGTTGCGAGTTCTGCTTAGAATGAAATGGCAATCTCATTCAGCACATTTTATATCTCAGCGATGATTTTTTTCTAATTTAGATTGTGAAATTATTGCAATTTGTATATTTAATAAAACATAATTTTCAATGTCCTTTGTTTCGATGCGTATTGTATCATATTAAGTGACTTCGGGTTTCTAAGTTCGTTATGAATCACGCCAAAGTATTTTTAAGATAGTATTGATGGCGGTGTAGAAGGAAAAATTCCGCACTTAAATTGCGAATATTAAATTACATATTTATATTAAAAGCATAGTAAATTAGCCCATTTAGTAATTTTATTTCATAATTCACGTGAATGATGATTGCACACATACAAAATTGCATTCGCAATATCATTTTGTGTAATAACTCTGACTTTAAAAGTAAACTTTTTCTAATCAAACTCAGTTTCTTTACTTAAGCCTAAAGAAAACGTGCATATTCATTTTCTATTTAGTAAAGCTCTATATTGACGTAAAATGATCTTAAAGTTATTTTGTATTTTGATTTTCTTTTTGGGTACGTATATACATATGTTAAAATATTTATATTACAATAAAGCTATCATATAATCTTCGTTTTGTCGAAAAATTCTATTTTTTACTGCCTTTAACATGGTGTAGGCTTTGCAAAAATTTTTGAAAAAATTTACTGCCCACTGGTAAGATTCGAACTTATAGAAACATATGCAGTAAAACGTGTATATAATGACTTTATATTGTGACTTCCTGTTTATAGAGACTATTTTAGATGAAACGAAACTGGTCCAATGCTTTCTAATGAATTTTGTTTTCTATGTAATTCCCATGTTACGAGAAAAACCCTCAAATAATAATTAAACGAAAGCTGATAGAAAGAGCATACATACATTGCCACAACAACAAAGGCCATAAGTACACAAAGTCTTGGTATTAAAGATGTCTGGTTCCCTATGATTCTAGAAAATATCAGTTATTACGACGATAATAGAGACAGAATAAAAGGACCAAGAACTTTAAACCATAAATATTTCGCGCCAATGGAACTACATATGTATGAAAATGATTGTTACTACGCATATCCTTGTAATATAAACACAGGTTTTAAAGAAGTGGTTTCTCTTGACTGGATAGTTTAATGGTGAAGTGCATGGAGTGTAAATATTCTTGGAATATCAAGAGTGGGTTCAAACCAGCGAATAAAAAATTATGTAGAAGCGACAGACAGACTAATTACCGACAATAGTGATGAGTTCGGCGAAGAAATAACAAGCCCTTATCAGAGCACCCACCCACCCTGAATATGCCACCAGTAGAGAAACTGGCGAAACGTCGCAATGCAAATTCTACAACAGCGCAAACAACAACTTGAATTACAATCCATCGTCAAGACTTTTCACGAAATGAGTTTGCAGACATATATATATTGTGTTGTTATTAACACCTTGTTGTCACTAACACCTTTTTTATCTTTTATTTCAATATATAATACGTTTAACGACCAGTGTTGTTTCTTCATTTCAGGTTCAATACGGAGTTACACTTTGTATATTTATACATAATGACTCTTTCTATAGTGATTATTTTCTTGGTCAAAAGTACGGTCACTATACAGATTTTACTGTATTAAATATCTGTTCCCATAATACTATATATGGCTTAATACGAGGATAGTTTAACAAGTAGTGAGAATGACACATAGGTGGCGCTCTAATTGGTAAAACAAATGCACTGTAATTTAGGTTGCCTATTTATATGTTTATATTCCGACATTTAGATAAATCAGTTGATTAGTTTATTTTCGACAGCTGATTGAAAAAGAAACAACACGCCGTTTTGTTAAAATGGAAAAAGCAGAGTATCGTGCGGTGATTAAATACTTTGTAATTAAGGGTATGAAAGCTATCGAAATAAAAGATGAGTTACGGGAAACATTAGGTGAATTTGCTCCATCATCTGCCACAATAAGTAGATGGGTAAATGAATTTAAACGTAGTAGAACAAGCTGTGTTGATGAAGCGTGCTCTGGAGCACCCAAATCGTGGCTTCTAAGGAAATGATTATAAAAATCCATAATATTATTACGCAAGATTGACGACTCAAAGTGAGAGAGATAGCAGACATGGTAAACATTTCAACAGAACGCGTACACCACATTTTAACGAAAGTATTGGGTCTTTCCAAGCTTTCGGCAAGATGGGTGCCGCAATTGCTTACGATTGATCAAAAGTTCACTCATTTCCGCATTTCCAATGAGTGTTTGGACCTTTATAAGCGGAATCCGGTTGATTTTTGTAGGCGATTTGTTACTTGCGATGAAACTTGAATACACTACAGTTCACCCTAAACTAAACAACAGTCGAAACAATGGTTAGAACGTGATTCTGCACCTCCTGAGAAAGCGAAAACCACTTTATCGGCAAACAAGGTGATGGTATCAATTTTTTGGGATGCAAAGGGCATTTTGCGCATTGATTACCTTCAGAAAGGTGCCACAATAAACGGACAATATTATGCAGAACTTCTACAAAAATTAAATGTTGAGATTCGTGCTAAACGGCCAGGAATGGCAAGGAAAAAGATTCTGTTTCACCAAGACAACGCTCCCTCGCATACCAGCACAGTCGCGATGTCCAAAATCCACGAGTTGCATTTCCAATTAGTACCGCATGCACCTTATTCGCCGGATCTAGCCCCTTCCGACTTCCACCTTTCTCCAAAATTGAAAACGGCACTAGGTGGGAAGAAATTTTCGTCTAACGACGAGCTTATCGTTTTCGTAAATGAGTATTTGGCAAGCCTTCCGGAATCGTAGTTTAGAGATGGCATAAGGCCATTGGAGCACCGTTGGAATAAATGTATTGCTCTTTTAGGAGAATATATTGAAAAATAAAAATTATTTTGTATTTAAAAAGTTCGTTTTTCTTTTCCATTCTCACTACTTGTCAAACTACCCTCGTAGATACGAATATTATAGTCTAGTGGTTAAGACACATATTCAATAAACATGAGATCATCAGTTCGAATTTTACCAGACAGCAGTCATTTTTTTCAAAAACTTCTGCAACGTACATATGTACAATGTAAAACGCTGTAAAAAAATAGAATTTTTCAATTTCACATCGTAAACGCGCATAATTGTATTCGTTTTAGTGAGTTCATCAAAAGGGTTTCAAAATCACATCGACGACACACCAAATTTAAAAAACTATGTTAATTTGTCTCTATATACATTAAACAGTACCAAGCTTCGATTAACGGATATTGATTTAGTGGATTTAGAAAATAAATTTCCTTTTAAATTTATCGTGCACGGATGGTTTGAATCTCCGAATAAACTCTATTTTAAAGAAATGACGGACGAGTATTTCAAAAAGGGTAATTATAATGTAATACATGTAGACTGGTCAGCGCCAGCAGCAGTTGGTTATTATACAGCAGCTAAAAACACTGTCAAAGTTGGTAAGTACATTAACAGAACATGGTTTATTTATAAAGTGCAGTGGTTCTGTAAAATATTGGGTTACCCAAAAAGTAATTACGTCTTTTTTGTAACACGTAAACATGCAGATCTCGAACTGTGACTTCAACAGTCGAGTTTAATGGGTCATTTGATAGTTTATAGTTGAGACATTAAGAAGTTGTTTATAAAATATTGTTTTACAAACGTAAAGGAAAAAAAACGCAATGCAAACCCATAAAAAAAACAACAAAAACGTGTGATGTGTATGGTGAATATTTATTAAAACTTCGACAGTGTCAGAATTTGTGTGATAAATATCAGTTTGCGAATTTAGAGGTAAAAGATGAACCACGTCGTGATGACGATAAAGTAAAGGCCCTAATCGAATTCAAGTTTCTTAATAACACGAGATATTGCTGAAAAGCTCAATATAGAGAAATCGTGTATTAAAAATCATTTAAAGTAATTAGGGATAGTAAATTACAGCCAGAGACTGAAATATGGGATTAATAATCGAAATACCAAAAGAGAAAAATGTCAAGAAGTTGGTTGGCAGCTTAGGAATTAATAGGCAGGCTTCAGAAGTAAATCATGTGTATATCCGTACGATTATTGGTTGAGCAATCGTATGAGATGAATTCAAAATTAATACTGATCTTGGTAGATTTCAAAAAAGCTTTCGATAGCTTAAATTATGAAAACTGATGAATCATATTGGAGAACTACGACATATAAGGTAAAATTATATATATTACCTAGGTAATTTTGATGGAGATTGTGTTTGATTCACTTGACCACTGAAGATCAGAAGAATTCTAATATTCCGTATACTTATTTCGATAACTAAGTTGTCATCATCAGTAGATAATTAAAAAGTGTCGCACCTGGTAAACTACGGCGAAGAAGCCCGACCTGACGAGTTCTAAAGTTGAGTGAAACTAGTGTTGTTGTCATTGTTTTGATCAATAATGAATTTCATCATTGCATCATGCCATACACTTTCTTATGTTATACGTTGATATTACTTTATTTAATGACCAGATTTTTTACTTATAACACCTTTAATACCGGTTTTTTTATGTAAGTCAACGTAAATTGCGGAATAATATTTACAAATTGTTTCAAATTTATGATAAATGTTTTTCGTTCAATTTTAGGATTGATTTTAGGGAAATTTATAACACGTTTAGAACAAAATTATTCAGTAAATCTGACAGATGTTCACATATTGGGTCACTCTCTTGGAGCGCACGTTGCAGGTGTAGCGGGAAAAACAGTTTACAATGAAACAGGTAACAAAATAGGTCGTATAACGGGTTTAGATCCAGCCCGTCAATTATTTGAAGGTATCGTAAGTAGATTCTTTAGAAAATTAAGCAAAGATGATGCAGAAATGGTGGACGTCATACATACCGACGGTGGTGGGTTCGGATGTAAAGCATCTTTAGGTACAGTGGATTTTTTCCCTAACGGAGGAGTTGCTGTTCAACCAGGATGTTCTTCATTAAAGGAGAATGATTGGTCATTTCCGCGCTATGGTATATCTCAATAGATTGTCTAGCAAGAAGACATGGTATTTTGTTTTTAGTTTTTTGTAGTCACCAGAAGTCGCATGCTTATTACATACAGTCCATTAATTCAAAAAGTTTGATTGGTATAAAGTGCAATTCCTGGACAGATTTTCAACAGAAAGCTTGTAATTATAGTGATACCAGAGTTTTTGGCGAAAACATAGAAGCGAACGCATCGGGAGATTATTTTCTTAATATAACATAGTTTACAATTATTATTATTATATTGTAATGTTTTTAATAAAGCGAAATTTATATAAAAATGTCTCTCATTTATTAAATATTACTTATTAATTTATTTGGCTGGTCAGACGTTGGTCGTTTTCTTGACATTATTATTGTTATATTGAACAATCTGTTGCTAAACAAATACGCATTGCTCTCAATATACACACGCACATGAAATTGTAGAAACTGCAGATCGGGATGGAGAAGGCTGCAGGTCGACCTCGTATGTCAGTGGAGCGCACCTCGAAGTTGGCATCCCTAGATATAACACAAAGTAATAAACGAATTGAAGCTAAATTTGTAGCAAGTGCTATCACTATTGAACGTTAGGTGCAATTCTAGCTCGCCTCCACGTGGTATATTCTGAGCAACGATAAAGAGCTGGAACCATAAGCAACCCAGATCCTCCTACTGTAGGACCTCCTGGAAAGTATAGAGTACATACCGATAATGATGTTTAAACCAAGCAGTTATGACACATCTTTTTGTGACTGTTTTAATATGTACTTTGCTATAAACTAAAGAAATAAATAAACGTGACTGGGTAACACGCAATTAATTGTTTCTATCGCAGCTAAGTTTTTTCAAGTTGCTTACGTATGTAAGACAATTGGAAAATCTATATTATTGTACGAGGGTCGTTTGATAAGTAGTGAGAATGGAAAAGAAAAACGTATTTTATAAATACAAAATATTTTTTGTTTTTCAATATATTCTCCTAAAAGAGCAATACATTTATTTCAACGGTGCTCCAATCCCTTATGCCATCTCTAAAATGCGATTCCGGAAGGCTTGCAATATACTCATTTACGAAGATGATAAGCTCGTCGTTAGACGAAAATTTCTTTCCACCTAGTTCCGTTTTCAATTTTGGAAAAAGGTGGAAGTCGGAAGGAGCTAGATCCGGCGAATAAGGCGCATGCGGTACTAATTGGAAATGCAACTCGTAGATTTTGGACATCGCAACTGTGCTGGTATGCGAGGGAGCCTTGTCTTGGTGAAACAGAATCTTCTTCTTTGCCATTCCTGGCCGTTTAGCACGAATCTCAACATTTAATTTTTATAGAAGTTCTGCATAATATTGTCAGTTTATTGTGGCACCTTTCTGAAGGTAATCAATGAGCAAAATGCCCTTCGAATCCCAGAAAATTGATGCCATCACCTAGTTTGCCGATAAAGTGGTTTTCGCTTTCTTTGGAGGTGCAGAACCACGTTCTAACCATTGTTTCGACTATTGTTTAGTTTCGGCTGTACTGTAATGTATCCAAGTTTCATCGCAAGTAACAAATCGCCTACAAAAATCAACCAGATTCCGCATATAAAGATCCAAACACTCATTGGAAATGCGCAAACGAGTGAACTTTTGATCGGTCGTAAGCAATCGCTGCACCCATCTTGCCGAAAGCTTGGAAAAACCTGATTCTTTCGTTAAAATGTGGTCTACACGTTCTGTTGAAATGTTTATCATGTCTGCTATCTCTTTCACTTTGAGTCGTCGATCTTGCGTAATAATATTATGGATTTTTATAATCATTTCCTTAGAAGTCACGATTTTGGGTGCTCCAGAGCGCGCTTCATCAACACAGCTTGTTCTACCAGAGCAGATTCACCTAATGTTTCCCGTAACTCATCTTTTATTTCGGTAGCTTTCATACCCTTAATTACGAAGTATTTAATCACCGCACGATACTCTGCTTTTTTCATTTTAACAAAAGGACGTGTTGCTTCTTTCTCAATCAGCTGTCAAAAATAAACTAATCAACCGATTTATCTAAATATCGGAATGTAAACATGTAAATAGGCAACCTAAATTACAGTGCATTTGTTTTACCAATTAGAGCGCCACCTATGTGTCATTCTCACTACTTGTCAAACTATCCTCGTATATAATTTTGAAATAAAAATTTGAATTTGGGAATTATGTAGATTACCATTTCAAGAACATTACAAAAATTTTTTCGTGACAACCAACATAACGTACTCTTTTTCAAATTCATACAATAAAGTGAAATTGAAATTAATGAATTTTGGTGGCAACAACTATCTGTTTCGTAAACACAGTATGACAACTGCGTTACAAAGCATATATATTTCACAAGCTTAGAAGCAGGTAATTTAAATTACATATATAAGTAAACTATGTAGGTTATCATTATATCAATCCATTAAAGATGCATTAATACATAAAAAAAATTAAATTGAATGTAGGCAATGTAGCATACATCAATTGCGATATATTCTAGCGGAAGTTAGATCTCCTGTAGATAGATCAACCTTGCGCAATATCATAACATCAATTGTACGAAAATTATTAATTCAACGCTTACATTTAGACAAATATGGTAAATCGCAACACTGATGTAAACAATGTACTTTGTGACAAAGTTATTAAGTAAATTGTCTTTAATATATTGTGTTATTGAATTTAGTTGTAAGTATTTATTTAATTATAGGTATGTATATTAAAGCCTTTGATTTTTCTTTAGTCTCAGTAATTTATTTTAATAAAACTAAAATTCGCATTTACGATTTCTGAACGGATTATTTACGTATTTATAAAATACGACAGGCATTCATTGTATTCTTGGTGTGTGATGGCATGAATAAAACTCCAAAAACAATTAAATTTAAATTAACATTTCTATACTCTGTAAAAAAATAACTTTCTTCATAATTTTCCTATTCCTTGGTTGAAAAATATGCATTTATTGTCGTTTTGAGTTTTCCATCGTCAGAAAATCTTTCCTCGCGAAGGTCTTTTTTTAAAATAGGAAGTAGATGGTAACCACTAGGGCCTAGGCTCAAGTTATAGTGTGGGTGGTTGATTTATTTGAAACCACAATTTCGCGCAACAACAAATTGAAACATTGTCGTGAAGAAGCAACCCACCTGACCGTTGGTATGTCGTCTCTTCACGACAACGATCCGATTCGTTGCTGTGTGTGTTGTTGTGTCGAAAGAACCAACAACGCCGCCTTTTTCTTTAATAGTTTCCCTTAAGTTACACAAAGTGGTTGTACAAGATTCGGTGTTTATGGTTTCCACCTTTTTTCGTGTGCTCGATCAACAAAATTCCTTTTGAGTCCCAAAACACTGTGACCATGACTTTTCCGGCAGACTGAGTGATTTAGATTCCATCGTCAAAAAATCTTTTCTCGCGAAGGTCTTTTTTTTAAATAGGAAATAGATAGTAACCACTAGGGCGAAGGCTCAAGTTATAGTGTGGGTGGTTGATTTATTTGAAACCACAATTTCGCGCAACAACAAATTGAAACATTGTCGTGAAGAAGCAACCCACCTGTGGTATGTCGCCTCTTCACGACAACGATCCGATTCGTCGCTGTGTGTGTTGTTGTGTCGAAAGAACCAACAACGCCGCCTTTTTCTTTAATAGTTTCCCTTAAGTTACACAAAGTGGTTGTACAAGATTCGGTGTTTATGGTTTCCACCTTTTTTCGTGTGCTCGATCAACAAAATTCCTTTTGAGTCCCAAAACACTGTGACCATGACTTTTCCGGCAGACTGAGTGATTTAGATTCCATCGTCAAAAAATCTTTTCTCGCGAAGGTCTTTTTTTAAAATAGGAAATAGATAGTAACCACTAGGGCCTAGGCTCAAGTTATAGTGTGGGTGGTTGATTTATTTGAAACCACAATTTCGCGCAACAACAAATTGAAACATTGTCGTGAAGAAGCAACCCACCTGATCGCTGGTATGTCGCCTCTTCACGACAACGATCCGATTCGTCGCTGTGTGTGTTGTTGTGTCGAAAGAACCAACAACGCCGCCTTTTTTCTTTAATAGTTTTCCTTAAGTTACACAAAGTGGTTGTATAAGATGCGGTGTTTATGGTTTCCACCTTTTTTCGTGTGCTCGATCAACAAAATTCCTTTTAGAGTCCCAAAACACTGTGACCATAACTTTTCCGGCAGACTGAGTGATTTAGAATTTCTTGGGGGAGAGGAGGTGCGTACCACTTCTTATGCCACTGCATGGACTTCTGCTTACTTTTTAGGATCGTAGTGATGAACCTACGTTTCATCTTCAGTAACAATTCAGTCGAAAATACCCGACGAATCTTCAGCGACTTAGATCGTAAACCTTTTTGTGGTAATGATTGTAAAGATTGTATCGTCAGAAAATAAACTCTGATGGAGAAAACTTAACTATACTCTTGAATAATACAATAATGGATATATTATATTGTGGTTAAGATTGCATTCATAACTTTAGTTAACATCATTACCGACAGGTGTATTGTTTGTTTATAGATTTACACTGATATATAAGAAAATAAAATTAATTTAGGAATAAAATAGAGTCATTTATATTACTTCTCTTGTATATTTGACAGATGGATTGAACAGTACTATTTTACGAAGAGATATTCTTCGCATTAGGCAAAATATTCCATTTCAAATACCTGGTCTAGCATTAGGAGAAGAGATTATGGATAAAGATATTGCATATTATTTATATAACAGAAAATATGAGAATGTAAGTATAGGAAAAAAACTTAGTAATATTAATCAGAAATATCCTATCAAAATGCTCATTCATGGATGGACTGAACATAATTATGTCGTATGGTATAAAAATACCATCGAGGCATACTTAAAGAAAGGGTTGTATAATATAATATTAGTAGATTGGTCTTTAAAAGGGGATACCGATTACGTTTCTGCTTCCTTAAACACTAGACCAGTCGGTGATGCAATAGGGAAGTTTCTCGTTAATCTCCATGAAAAGAACGGAGTGCCTTACAAGAATATACATTTAGTATCTCATTCGCTGGGCTGTCATGTTGCGGGGTTTGTAGGAAAGAAAGTCTACGAAATTACACGCAGAAAAATTTCGAGGATTACTGCACTGGATCCGGCGGCCCCAATATTTGATATAATGCCATGGAATGCGAATAGATTAAGTAAAGAAGATGCTCACTTCGTTGATATTATCCATACAGATGGTGGCATGCTGGGATTTAACTATCCTATAGGCACTGCTGATTTTTTTCCAAATGGTGGATCAGCGGTACAACCAGGTTGCTCTTTGATCAAGGCGGATGTTAAGTATGAAGATCGTAAGTAAAATTAAGTTCGAAGCTTGTAGTAGTGTCTGAAATTATGAAGTCAAAATGCATATACAGTGGTGGTCATAGAAATATGTAGTACATCGTATTAGAAAATTGTTGAAGTTACTAATTGAAGGCAATAAATAGATAAAATTTTGGTAATTTAAGAAAATACCTTTTTTTGAAAAGGTTCATGTTATTGTTTGAGAGCAGTTTTACATGAAAAATTAATATTGCGTTGTTATCCTTCTCTATTTAATATATCGGAGAGAATTATTGTTTTTTTTTGCCAAATCAGCATATCTATGCAGCATACTTTCCACAAATGGCAGACATTTTTCACGAAGGGAGAAAGGGGGAAGCTTTAATATACATTTTCCTAGTTGGGAAGCTTAAGTTTACATCGCATAAGACATCCATTTTTTCCTTCATCTTCTACATCGACTCATAGATTTTTCTATGCGGTTTAAATAAGGATTTTGGCAAGGTCGGTCCAAACATTTATTTTTATTATACAAAAGCCAATTTTTTAAACTTTAGATCATTGTCATGCATTAATTTCCATGTATATAGACAGAAATTCGTCAGCATATAATATGACTCCATATTATTTTCTAATGCATACACAGTCTATTGCAGATAGCTTTTTTAAACTTTTTTAAAATAGTAAATCTTAGTGGCGTCATCCATTAAAAATATATGTGCCGGTAAGGTAGATCTTTCACCAATATCATGTCAAAATATCATGACATTTGCATTATTAGAAGCAGAGAAATTGTCCATAAAGTAACAGTGTGTATTTGGCATTGGTCGAAAAATGAATTTTGGACAAAGAGCTAATATCAAGTTCTGTTTTTTGTTTACCGAAACGTTTAATTTGATGAAACAACTGTATGGTGATGCGTGTTTATCACGTACTAGTGTGTATGAATGGTATAAACGACTTAAAGAAATTCGTACGGACATAAATGACGATGAACATTCTTGTGCAAAAAATCGGTAATCACGGCAAGTAACATCGAACTTGTGCGTGAATTTATCAGAAATGAGCCGAAATCCCCTTTGCGATACGTGGAAATGGAATTAAGTATTTCCAAATATTCAATTCATTGCATTTTGACACAGCATTTAGGACTGATAAAGATTTGTGTAAGGTTTGTACCATACAAGGCCACCCGATAATCAAAAATTGCTCCGAATTCAACATTGTACAGACTTGATTAAAGACTCAAAAAAGGACGATAATTTCAGGTATTCTATTGTAACTGGCAACGAGACGTCGTGTTTTCAATATGATCCAGAGACCAAGCGTTAAAGCTCTGAATGGAAACATCCAAGGGAAGAAAGACCGAAAAAAGCCGTTTGGAAAAGTCAAAAGTGAAGACAATATTGATTTGTTCTTTTGAGTCGAAACGCATAATACATAAAGAGTTTGTAGCAACTAGTCAAACAGTCAATGCTGTATATTATCTTGGTGTTATGAAGCGTCTTTTGGCGCGTATACGTTGTGTGCGTCTTCAATATCGTGAAAATGGTAGTTAGCGTCTGTTACAAGATAATGCACCATCTCATCGCTCAACGCTTATCACTGATCACTGACAATTTGTGCAACTACTAAGTCACAAAGAAATGAACAAACTATTTTAACTCAAAAAACATATCAGAAAGAAGTTTGCATTTTTACACATAATTGATAAAGGTGCATCATTGAATACCAGTTTCCAGCGTTGGTTAATGGAATATGCGTTCAAATCAAACACAACCTTTTATCAAATAGAAAGCCATCCTCAATAATAAACATTCACTTTCAACTCCACAAAAACTTCGGATAGTGCTCACTTCTTCATTGTCATAGGTCAGTGTCATAGGTGAAAATACTCCATCCATCTTGTAGTATCTCAAAAACCTCCCGTGAATCCTATTAAACAACATACAGTGAGAAACACATAGAAGGGATACCATACAATATCAGCGCATTTAACTTTGCTCATAAGGCAATGAATCTTGTTTATAACGTATGCAAAATAGAGAGACTTCAAAAGATTAAGATGTCTCAAGTATTTTGAAATGCCCATAAGAATGGGACTTGGATACAGAAGCAAATAGTCGTTGAATGTGTGCTTTAAACGTGAATTATAAAAAGTAATTCCCAAATCCTTTATAAGTGAGTGTTTAGGCAAAATCTTGTGACCAATCTTAAGTCTAATGGTAACGGAGTATTCTTTATAAATACCAATACAGTACGTATCGACATAATTGTAATTGAAATACATCACGCCAGGTTTTAACTATATTAGGATTTCTTTGCAAACTTCGAACGTCATCAGTAGCAGATATTTTGGAAAAGATTTTCATATCGCTAGTAAAAGCTAAATTGTGACAAACCATTTTTAATAAAAGGACATTAATAAAAAGGATACATAAAAGTGGACCCAGACGAAAACCCTGCGGAACACCTAACTGACATTATTTAAAGATGATTTTATAAGTGCAGTTACAGAAAGAGCAAAACCAAAAGAGCTAAGATTGGTTATAAGTGCTCGATGGTATATTATATCAAATGCATACAAGAAATCCGTATATAAGGCATTAACTTTTCCGCATTTATCCAAGATCTCACATATATATTTGAAATTGTGCAAAGATTATTTAAAATGATTTTACCACGAATGAAGCCATGACAGATATATTTAATCACTAAGGTTGATATATAACCCCTTTCCACATTAACTTTCGTATTCTGTATACGCATTTCAATAACTAAGTTGTCATCATCAGCAGATAATTGCAAAGTGTCGCACCTGGTAAACCACGGCGAAAAATACCCTTACGAAAACAAACTCCGTACGCGATTTGTACCGTTGAGAACCAAATTGTTCACTAGGGGTTATATATCAACCTTGGTGATTAAGTTAATCAACCACAGGCTCCATCAAATTCAACGACAGACATATTGACAAAAACGACAAAACATTGGAATATATAGCACCTGCTCAAAAACTTTTGCACAGTTGGAAAGAATATAAGGCGATAATTAGATAAAGACGCTTTATCACCTTTTTTTATGAACAGGACAAATTCTTACTTGTTTTCGTATATCAGCAAAAATATTTGTCTTTAGGGAAAGATTAATGATTGTGCGTAATGGCATAGCCAGGACAAATCCAATTTCGAATCAAAAAACTTGGTAATAGATCATCATCAGCAGTTAAGCATCCTTAAGTTGTATTGTACTATATAGTCCTTGAAATTGTATATTTCCGTTACAATATTTTGATGAAATATAGCTTTACCTTTTCAGTCAAATTTCGTTTGGTTTAAAATTGATGAATTCGCAACACATATTTTCCCGTTACACAAATATAAAATGTGGTGGCTTCATAATATCGGACATTACCGATAAAATTAAATACCAATATCTTATAAATTCTCAAATCATCATTTGTTATTTACAGTTTTTTGCAGTCACGCCAGCAGCCATCAATTGTTCATAAATTCCATAAACAGTCGAAGATTCCTAGCGAAACCGTGTGAGTCATGGGAAAAATTTGCTCTCGGGTTATGTAATAATAGAAAATCTGTAATTTTTGGAGAAAATGTTCCGCAGACTATATCAGGAAATTTTTATTTGGAAACCAAAGACGGCGATATTACAATAACGCGTGATTAAAATGATGTTATTGCCCTAAGTACACATTGCAAGTTAACTGCTGCTATTTGAATATACTACACATAACAGTATAAATTTTGTTTACTTTAAATCGAATTAGAACCTCTACTATATAGGAAGCTTCCAAGAAAATGTTCAGAAGTATATTATCTCAAAAAACATTAAATAATAACTATTTCTTCTAATAAGAATGTTACTTCAAAAACACGTATAGTTAAATTAATAAATTAGCGTAAAATAAATTGTATTTGTATGAAAGAGGATTTGAAAGTAGAATAAATTATTTAAAAATACATTTGTTAGTATTATAAAGGGAGCTATAAACGTTTTGCATCAGAATTTTAATTTCCACAGTTTTTCAAAATAATTTACACGTTTTTGTTTGCCTAACATAAATTACAATTCGTGTTAACATTACTTTAGGGAAGAGATTATATAATAATTGCCTGGTACAAGTCCTGTTGTGTTAGGGTACATTTGTGAAGTGTTTTTTCTAACTAATGTGTCGTTTTTCAGTCATTTATAGATTAGTTTCAAATCCGGTTTGTTTAAATATTTTCTTCGTGATATTATTATCGTTACAGTGTGGTTGTTTTTGGTTATTTTGAGGTTTTTGTGATTATTCCTTTACGTTACTTAATTTTGGGGTGCACATGTCTTGCTTTTGAATTTTGAAAATGTGTCAAACTATACCAGGTGTACCGAAAAGTCATTACCATTTTTTCTAACAGATATCGCTAGGCTTAAGTATGCAATGTTATAATTAGGCACATATGTCACTTTATACTACTGATATCAAGCATCAAAGCCATACATGTTATATTTTGCCAAAGTAAATGAAAATGTCGAGTTTCGTGCCTGAAGAATGCATTTGTGGCACGCATTACTTTTCTTATTTAATCAAAAGAGAAAAGCTGCTGAAAGTCATCGCTTGCTGGTAAAAACTTGCGGTGAGCATGGTCCAACCATAAAACATATTAGGTGTGATTTCGACAATTCAAAAGTGGTAATTTCTATGTGCAAGACAAAGAACATTCTGGTTGAACGAAAAAGTTTTAAGATGCGAAACTGCAGGAGTTATTGGATAAAGACCCAACTCAAATTCAAAAACAATTGGCAGAAGCATTAAATGTGGCCCATGAAACGATTAACGACCGATTACGAGCAATGAGGAAACTTCCAAAGATGGGAAAATGGGTGTCACATCAATTGAATGACAGGCAAATGGAAAATCGAAAAATCGTCAATAGAATGCTGCTTCAAAGCGACGGGTGATGAAAAATGGATTTATTTCGAAAATCCTTAGCCAAAAAAAATCATGGTCATCATTTGGCGAAGCCGGTCCATCGATTCCAAGGTCAAATAGTTTTGGTCCCAAGACAATGCTCTGTGTTTGGTGGGACTAGAGTGGCGTGATGTATTATGAACTGTTGAAACCTAGTGAAACAGTTAAAATTATTAATTTGAACGATGCGTTGATAGAAAAACATCCAGAATGGGTCCGAAGAGACAGTAAAGTGATTTTACAGCACGATAACGGGCCGTCTTATACAGCAAAACCGGCCAAGAAAGCGTTGAAAGCACTTTGATAGGGCATAATATCGCATCCGACTGCCACCTTTTCAATCAATAGGACAGGCACTTGCAGAACGGCACTTCGCCAATTTCGAAGAAGTTGAAAAATGGCTCGATGAATGGACAAACAATTTTTTTGGCATAGCATTCATAAATTGTCTGAAAGATGGGCAAGATGTGTAGAATCAAATGGCCAATAAACATAAAAAAAATTTTCCATTTTTTTGAAAATTATGTAGTTTTTTAATTAAAAAAACCGGTAATGACTTTCCGGCACACCTGGTAGACATTTTATATTAAACTTCCGAACATAAGGGACATACTTCGTGGTGTTTTAGTATCCAAATTACAGGTAAATGACAATAGCATTTCAAAAGCATCCAATAGTGGCGTGAAAATCTAGTTCGAAAGTAAACATTCAGAAAGAAATTTTTATAGTATTTATTTTAAACACTAAAAGCATATATACAGAGTAATGTAAAATAAACCAAGAAAATTATTTACATAATAAAAGAAAATTTTATATACAGAATATCGGTATACAATATATACGTACATGGAAAATTTTTTTATAATTACTTTCAAAATTGTAAAAAACTATTTATGAAAACGTAATAATACATTTACAACACATTAATTTTTAGACCTTAAACTTATGGAATAATATAAATATATACATTCTATTTAAAAGAATTTTTTTCATATAAATTCTTCCCAACATATGTATAACGATATAAAATACTTAATTTGCAGCGTTAGGCTGCATAATATTGTTCGCCGTTTGAATTTCTACATCTTCCTCTTCATTTTCATCATTGTTTGAATCTTTAACTTCATCCACTTGTCCCATTAAAGCTCTGTACTTCTTGGCTATCGCCTCCCAGTCTGTAACGTGTTCGATTCGCGTGGTTTGAGCTGAGAAGCTCAATTGCGATCCCAACGGACTCAGATGAACAACCGATAAACCGCCAATGGAGTCTTTGGGTGCGACTTGGCTACCTTTCTTAACTTTAGATAACCATTTTTGACCAGCTTTGGAGCGCGGACTCATATGTTGTTGCCTTTGGAAGCCTCCTACTATGTGCACCAAGCTAGTCCGTTTCTTCGCTTTCACTGCAATTACAAATGTTTAAAATAATTCAATATTCTATTGAAACTGTATACATACTGCGAGCTTTACAGAGCTTAACTATGTAAAACAACCATGTAGTTATTAGATTTATAGGAGATGGGGCGGATGTTGTTCTGTGCATTGACCTGATCAATTTACTTAAACCGAATTTCCATTCAATATCCGATTGTGCCTAAACATAATCAAAACAAATCTGGACATCTATGAGGATGAGTATTACAAATGTTTATTTTATGAATACTGTGACAATAGATCGTTCATTTTTCAAACTACTTTGTAATATAGCAGCATATGTTGAAAGTTGATAAAATATGCAAAGAAATTTGACCAAATGTCGATCACACTATAGTTTGAAAATCTACGGATAGATGTGTGGAGCCATGAGATAATTTATCACTGTAATTAAAGACTTTTTATAAACATGTTGATTGATATTCGATAAAAATTATTTGTAGCTTATATTAGGTAATTTTAGTCAAGTACTTATACAGGGTGTTACAGAAATAACCCATGAACATTAAACATAAATAACAAAGCAACCCTAGAAGCTATTCAACAGTTTATTTCATAATTTGAATGCGGAATGTTTACCATTGACTTTACATATTATACTGTACCTACAGGGTGTCTGATTTTATTACAAGGCGACATTTCAAGGCCCCGGTCTCGACACTCTGCGATTTCTTTTTCTGAGGATATCTAAGATTCGGACCTAATAATGGAAGACGTGACAATAGACTACCTGAATCCCTTCATTTGTCAAAAAGTCGAAGCAATCTCATCAGATACCACCAGAGGAGTGATGTGCAACTTCAAGAAGAGACTTCGACCTTGCATTTAAAAAGATAATCGGTATTTGAAGGCTCTTATTTTTAAAACAAAGTGATGGTGTATAGTACATATACGTGTATATAAAGTAAATGACAAACATTGCTGTTTCAAATTGTGAAATAAGCTTTGAATGGATTCTAGTGTTGCTTGGTTATTTAAATTTAATACTCGGGAGTTATTTCTGTCGTAACCTATACTTATAGGTATGTATACATGGTGTCCAAAATTCAATGTTACAAGTGATATCTTCCTTATTATTAGAAGTAAATGATTGAGCAAAGTGTTATTGGTGAACACACTTTCTGGAGACCAACCTCAGTTAATTTTTTCGTTATGTACTCCTTAGCTTTTTTTTGTTTATGAAAGATGTATTGAGGGATAATATTTTATTCGACAAATATTTAGTGCAAAATAATAAATAAAAGTAACTGTCCAAAAAATAATGTTAAATAAACATAAACTGGAGGTGTTTTTGATGGAGCCTGTGGTTGATTAACATAATCACAAAGGTTGATATATAACCCCTTTCCACATTAATTTTCGTAATTCTGTATACGTATTTCGGCAACTAAGTTGTCATCATCAGCAGATAAATTAAGCAGTGTTGCACCTGGAGAACTACGGCAATAAATACCCGTACGAAACAATTAATTCCGCACACGATCCGTACCACTGAAAGCCAAGACGCACACTGTATATTCGTTTCACATAAATTTTAAAAATTGCGTTCTAACTGCTAATGCTGACAACTTAGTTGTCGAAATACGTATACAAAATTACGAAAATTAATGTGGAAAGGTGTTATATATCAACCTTAGTGATTAAAAAAAAACATAAACTGCATTAATAATTCATAAAATTTTATCAGTTACAAACGATTTTCAAAATTATCATCGTTCGATGTTCAAGTCGACGTATTACCTCCCTGGAATTACATGCTTACAGAAGCGTATATTTTTAATCATCTAAACTGCTCGGCGAAATAGTATTGTACATATTTTAAAATTCAAGTTTGGTGGGGGAGCTTGCCATTAAACGGGGTCGCTAGTACCACCCAATTTATTAGAATACATCTGTGAGTACTACACCATTGGTCATTCCGTTTAAAATTTTGGTGAAGGACTTCATCGGAGTAAAAGTATAACTAATATAAGTGTGGTTCATAGGTCAATGTATGCTCCATTACAAAGAAAGTAGTTTGGTTCTTAGAAATCTACATATATTTTCGTTTTACTTTCTGAAATATTTCAAGGGGATTGTTTTAAAAATAATCACACTACATTACGTTCTGTTAATGGAATGTCTTCCAGTAACTTGGGAAAGTTATTATGTAAAAACTCTCCAGCTCACTGCGCCAAAGCCTGCACTGAATATTTGACCACGACAGGATTGAAACTTCTGGAGCACCCTCCCTACGGTCCAAATCTTGCTCCCTGCGACTTTACACTGTTTTCGCATGTGAAAATGGAGCTAAAAGGGAGGCGGTTTTCCAGTGACGAGGACCTTCTGCGGGCTTGGGACAACGAGTGTACTTTACTCCCTAATGAAACTTGACAGAACTGGTTTAAAGATTGGTTTCGGAGGATGGAGAGGTGTATTGAGTGTAGAGGAAGACTTTTCCACCCTATAAGTAAATCGTTTCTTGGGGCACTTCTTCTATAGCATCCTTAATTGTAGCTACTGTAATCGCCAAGAGACATGACGAGTGGTGGAATTGCACCGTAATCGCTTTTAGAAACGTACACGGGCTTTTGTGTCTTTTATGTCCTACGGTGTATTGAAACTTTATGTTAAACCTATTGTGAGACCTTCCACCACCTCTAATGCTGTGCGAAATTACTTCTACCGCTCGCCCACTCTTCTGGAGTGTACTCTACAATAGAATGAAATCGAAGGAATATGACTATATTGCTACTATAATTGCATATTTATTACTTTGTCTACTAAATTGTAATATAAAGAAATAATTTTCTAGCAATATATAATGATAAATTATTCTTGACTCCTTATACAGTACAATTCTATGATACTTATTGTCTACTATGAAGTTTGGCGTTTACGTTAGCGTTTCAATATCAGTTCACTAATATATAAATTGTGCTTCGTGTTCAAATATATCAAAAGCACGTATGCTATATTAAAATTTGATCCAGCCCAACAGAACATGTGCGTATATAGCTAACTATACACTGGGTGATTTGAAATGCGTGGTTTTCCAAAACTTTTTTGAAGGTATCGCTTTTGATATCTAAATCTGCAACCGTGCTTTATTTTAATTCTACATATATACTACAGTTTCTATTTAACAATGCGAGACTTGATTTCAATTTCTACTATTATTTTAAATTTTTAAATAGAGGATTTTTAAAGGTCCTATGTAGTGATTTAAAGGCCTAAGCATCACCGCTGAAGTTGGTGGGATCTGTAATATCCAACAGTATCCACTCGTAATCAGTATTACCAATATTAATAATAATAATAATAATAATATTTTATTGATCACGTTGGCCATTTACATGTATGTGAAACGTCATAAAAACATATAGTATGTAAGTAAAAATATTGCGGAAGTGCAAAATTGTAAAAAATAAAACATAAAAAATAATAATAGTTGATAAGTTAGGCGTATTCTGGCGCAAAATCCCATGTATTTTCTTATGGAACTTCATTTTGCATTTTTAACTCCGCGCATATATGCAACCATAAAAACATGCATATATTTTAGTAGACAAAGTGGTATACAGACAGGTAGACATGTAGACAGATAGACAGTCTGTCTACTTATTTTCATATTAGTTCCGGGCTGGAACCGGGTTTTTGACAATTCTAATACCGACGTTTCATCACCACTTAAACGGGACATTTTCAGAGCTTAATTGCTGCTACTACTTTTGTTCCCGCACTGAGACAAATAATCCAATGTCTAATTTACGTCATATTGCCCAAGAGAATAATATTTGTCACAGAATGCTTTGGAGCTGCTTTGAAGTGTCTTCATGATGAGAAAATGTATTACTACAGAATCACGTTACTCAGGAACGAACAAAAGACGATGCGAACTGTAGATTACAGTTCTGCGAAGAAATAATCGACAAGTTGGACAGAAATGAGATAGATCTTGATAAAATTATCTTTTGTTGATGAATCGACGTTCAATTCAAGGCGGAATTCAATAGGCGGAACCGTGGGTATTAGCGAGAACAGAATCCTCATTAGATATGTGAAACACACCCAATATCCTCAAATAGCAAAACGTTCAGGCAGGTATCATCGCCAAACATATAATTGGACCAATTTCTATTGAAGTGACATGATGAAATCACGACAGAGATGATAAAATATATGAACCAGGAGAGAAGAAAAGAACTTTTGGAAATTATGAATCAGGCAAGAATGGAACATAAAGTGCCTTCAGATTGGCAGATAGGCATTATAACACCGATATACAAAAAGGGGAATAGCATGAACTGTGTAAACTTTAGAGGTATAACGCTTGGTAGCATTGGAGCATAGACTTAGAAGTAGTTTAGAGAACGAGCTGGAGGAGAGCCAAAGTGGGTTTAGAAAGGAAAGAGGAACAAACAACCAGATATTTGTCCCCAGGCTACTGTCAGAGAGGGCGGTTAGATCTGGAGGACGGATACATGCCTGTTTTATTGACATGGAGAAGGCATTTGACAGAGTGAGAAGAGAAGATGTTTGGGGAATATTAAGGAGTAGAGGAATAGAAAGGGGGCTAATACAAAACATACAAAGTCTCTACGAAAAAACTGAGAGTTACATAAGAATAAGAAATGAAAAATCCAAACCATTTGCTAACAAAATTGGACTGAGGCAGGGATGCATTCTGAGCCCATTGCTTTTTAACTTGGTTCTAGATGAAGCAATTAAGCAGAGTAGAGATAGACTGGAAGTATATCCAGTTGGATACTGGAGATTAAAATGCATACGCTTGACGGAAATATGTTATGCGGATGACATGGAAGAAGAAGAAATGTTACTATTATTAACGAAGAACTGAAGAAATTAAATATGAAAATAAATAAACAGAAAACTAAAACAACGATAATTAGAGCACGGAAGGAGAAGCACAGGATACAGATAGATAGCGAGATAATAGAGCAGGTGGATAGATTCACATACTTAGGCGTGATAATAAACAAGGAAGGAACCCTGGACGACGAAATAAATGAAAGAATAGCAAAGACCGGTAGGTTATATAACAGCATAAAGAACAGCTTGCTAAGCAAGAAGGAAATACCAGGACAGGTAAAAGCGGAAATAATTAGAAAAGTTGTAAAACCGACAATGACATACGCGTGCGAATCTTGGACAACAACACAGAGGCAGAGGAGTAGCCTTACAAGCCCAGAGATGAGATTCCTGAGAAAAATAGAGGGGAAAACGAGAATGGATAAAATTAGGAGCCAGGTATTTAGAGAAAATTTAAACATAATCCCAATAGAAACGACGATAAAACTGGGTCAGCCAAGGTGGTTGGGTCATATAATGAGAAGGGGCGAGGAGAGGTTGATTAGGCAGGTGTTTGAGGCCAGGGAGATTGGAAAGAGGAAGAGGGGTAGACCGAGAAGAACGTGGAGGGATGAAATGCGGCGGCGGCGCAGAAGGGGGGGAGTAGGATGGGAGAACATAAAAGCTTTGGCGAGCAACTGAGGAAAGTGGAGGGAGATATGGAGAGGGGAAGCGGAGGACTCGACTCCAGCATGACTCGATACCGAAAGGTATAAGAGTCTATAGGATTAAGTAAGTAAGTTTTTGTTGAAGTCAATTTGAGATGAAGTTGTTCTTGCTCTGACAAATTTATATCCATTTACAGTAGATTCGACTCCACCGAATGGAAATGTTTGGTTTCAACAAGAAGGCAACACTTCACTATGCTTTAATTGTAAGAAACTATCTTAACGAAATCTTTATAAATTGGTACAATGGACAAAGATGTATCATAGAAGCCAATTGGAATGCTAGACCTTACAGTATTTCCTTTTATAGACTTGTATAAAAAGTAAAATATATGTAACGAAGTCAAATAACATTGATCTTAAAGATAAAATACGCACAGAAATAGAAAATATTTCACCCCAAGTTTTAGATAAAGTTTGGCAAGTGTTTTACTACAGACTAGGTTTTTATCATAAAATCAACGAACACTGAACATTTAATATATTAAAACAAACGTAGAGCTCCGCAGATATATATTTTATGTTTAAAGTTGTTCAATTTACCTGTTTTTGCGTTTTCATTAAATCACTTAAAAATCATTGAATTAAAAAATATCAAAATATACAAAAAGATCCTTTTAACGAAACTCACCATTCAACTACCGAAAGTATATGAATCACACTGTATATTCAAATGTTTACTTGAAAGATGTTAAAAGAATTCAGTTTAAAATTGACCTGTTCGAGTATTTTTCATGATTCTGTAAAATAAGTAAAATATGTATAATATATAAAAATAAAAGTAATTCAAGTTGCTTATTCTATAAGTAGTTGGTTTATCAGAAAAGTATACTTTTTGGATTATTGCATATTGTGTCTGCTAAATTTCAAATCACCCAAATTTTGCAAAGTGCTGAATTTTCTAAAGCTTTCCATACTTTCCAATATATAAATACTGTTTTCTTTAACAAAATTTTCAACTCTTTTATGATTACTTGTTTTACCTGTATTTTCTGGTATGTATCGGTCATCATAGCTATGAGTAGATTAATCAAAACAACCACCGAGACCAGCATATAAATACCGTAGATAACTTTAAACAAGGCTTCCGTCCAGTATGGTTGCATATTTTTTTTGGTAGTAGCATAATTTTCAGTTTTTAGTTTATCGACGTCTGTCTGTCCAAAGATTGCGAAAAATAGCAGCTCAAAAGCTTTGATTGGGTTCTTATGGACTGGAATCAACAAAGCAATACGTTACACACGTCAATTACCTGTATGCGTTGATACGTGTCAGACATCATAGCAATTAGTAGATTAATAAGTACAACCACAGAGACCAGCATATATATGCCAAACGCCACCTTGAATAGGTTCTCAGTCCAGTCGGGTCGACTCCACTTACTATTGCTTTTATTCCTTACTATTAATTCGTCGTATGTGGTCTGCCCAAATATGGCGAAAAACAATAGTTCGAATGCCAATAAGGGGTTCATTGTCACTGAGGACATACACATTATTCACTATCAGTTTATATCAATTAAACAATATGAAAACACAAGAAAAACTTAAATGAACAGCACAACACACATACATAAATTTATATAAGACATTCTTTGAAGGAAACTGTCTAAAAAGTTTGTTATGGATAGCAGACTAGGAGAACGAAAAACACAATAGGCTTCTGTTCATGCTAGAAAGGTTGACTAAACTAAAGAAAGAATACAGTCTACCAGAAATTTTAAATTTGGACGAAGCTTGGACGTGATTAATATAAGAACAGAACATTTTATTGTTTTAATCGCTCGTTTCGTATTACTAAGTCTTCAACAAAATCATGTTTGAGGTATAATGCATTCCAAACATCTGACTCGTAGACTTCCGCCGTTGTTGTCCAAACTTTCTTCATTTTGGATTTTCGGCTGGAACCGTGTCTTCGATAATGCTGCTGCCGACGTTCCGTCACCACTTGTATGGGACATCTTCAGGACTTGCTGCTACTGAGACAGATGTCTATCTGTGGTGGACGGTGTACATTGAGACTGGCGGCGGTCTGTGATGGATGATATAAATCTGTGGTAGATGGGTCTCCACCACTTACACCGGTCTCAGTGCAACAACGAAAGCGGTAGCAGCAGTTAAGCTCTGAAAATGTTCCATACAAGCAGTGACGAAACGTTTGTAGCAGAATTATTGAAGACGCGATTCCAATCCGAAAGTCAAGATGAAGAAAGCATTCCTAACATGTTTTGCAAACTGCAAGATTACTATTTTACTGCTTTTGCTTAAAGGGTATCATATGTACGCATTTCTCTCTCAAATTAAAAAGTAAACAGTTTTTTTATTAATTTAAATTAGAAGCAACACTGTTACATGTAATGTATGAAGAAAATAATACATTTTTTTATTTAGGAAAAGAATATTCTACACAGTAGCTCAATTGTGTCATTTAGTTGATGATGTCCGGGCACAGTTAATACAATATTATAGTATCAATCATGTTATAGACGGTGCGATATTTGTTGAGCCAGAATTCATAAAAGACCACTACGTACTTCTTGGCATAAACGGCACTCGACACCCGAGTAGAATATACATTGACAGCGTGGCGTTCGTCATAGCAGGTTGCAATTATTGTTTGCATACCGAGGTTTGCTGCCGATTTACGTAGTGTGTATCAGTTATGAGATTCACAAGCTCTTGTAAACGTTATATAAAATCTTTTTATTGCTTAATATAACCGCCATTTCGCGCTGTGAAATTCACATATATAGATTTGATTTCGTTTACTTGTATTTTCAATTTGTTTAACCAAGAGTGGATTTCTTGTATATGTAACTGTAAGATTGTACTTTATGAAAAACAAGTATTGTAGTATCATCTACAGAGGAGACGAATTGCACGTCTGTATAAAAAAAGTAAAAGATGGGTCCCAGTATACTACCATGTGGCTCAACTGTTTTAATAGGGTAGATAGTTGTAGCTGCATCTTGGCACTTAATGAAGAAGTATATATTGGAAAATTTAAGCACTTGATAGAATTGATGGAATAACTGCGTTTTTATTTCAAATAGCGACCCTTTAGTCACACTTTATCAAATGCCTATTAAATATCAAGAAATGCATCAGAACAATATGTTTTTGGTTTCAGACCTTAGTTAATTTTTTTGATTATTCTGTACTTATTCAAAAGTAGAATGCTTTGTGCGAAATCAGAGTCGATGATCTAGGATTATGTTTCCCTTTATGAAAGCAGGTTTCTGCATTAAAACTGTTACAGTACAACAAAGAGGAGATCAAAAGCAGTCTTGAAAATGCCTTTGGATGGACGGAATGTCAACTAATTAAACAGTAGTGTCAGAGACGCAGTTGCATCCGGAAACCCAGAATAAACTATAACAACGGCTGCGGAAGTCTACAAGTCTGAATTAAAGCGTTTTTATGAAATCCCATAGGTCGAAAGAGATTATCTGCATTGACAATAAATTTAATTAAAGCATGGTAAATCATTTTGCAGAAGCTAAGAGGTGAAAAATTGATTTCAAGTTTAAATCTGGATTTGATTAATAATTACAGCGTCTACAAACATTTCTATTTATTTAATCAACAATATCTTTTACATCGATTTCCATATGATCTCTGTGTAAATTTGACTAGAAGCCGCCACTAACTCTTTAGATCTTTTATTCTTAGAGAAATATTGACCCTTCAAAATACTTTTTTATGGGTTAGGCTAGTTTTAAAACCGGGCGATTAAACGCTAAAATTGTATGGGTTCTTATATTGAGTGCTTTACTAACTTCCAACAATTTGTTCAAATCTAAATTTCTGTGTAGTCTATCTTCTTTTATAAATAACCAATAAATAACAAATTATATTTACAATTTGGCGTTGTGACAAGTCAAAGCAGGTTAAGTTAAAAAGCTTAATAGATTTTAATTTATATATACATATTTACATACATTGTATTTCAAAATTATGGAACAAGAATAGAGTCGTTTTTTAATATTTCGATTGGTAATATTCATTTGCTATTTACACCTAGATTGTAACGACATTTCATGTGCAAATAGTTCAGGTAAAAGAAAATTTTGAAAAACATTAACCGACAGAAATTAGCGCAAAACTTAGACATATATTATAAAAATTTTCCTCGATATCTATTTGAAATTCTTATACATATTTTACAAGGTTTAACCGTTTTGATATATTGCAGAACCTTTTCGTTGCTTTTTCTCTAGATTAGTAGAAGACAAATATGTATTTTTTCAATATAAAAGAAAATTGTAATCCGGACATTTGTAGAAAAAGTAGGAAATTCTGAAATGCATAAGAAGCTGAAACTTCTTATCAAATAATCCATTATTGTCATATTCATACATACGTAAGCGCGCAATAATTCAGCAAAAGCTTTGACTAAAACTAAAAGCATCATGAAAAGAAGCATTAAAAATAGACAAGGAAGATGAATTGAAAGATAAATAATAATTGTTAAATAATAAGGAAACAAGTGATATGAAAACGTGCATGTTCATATCAAATTTACACCTTAAAGACAATATTAATTTATTTTCATGTATTATTTTCTAGGTTAAAGTTAAATGACGTTTCTTAATCGAAACCAAAATATATACAGAGCGCGAGGAATTCTTACGATCCACTGAAGCAGCGCGATTTCGAATCTATATAAGTAATAAAGGAAGTACAACAGCGAAAAGCTAGGCTGAATATATACTTGTATACACTACGCATTAAAGTGTAATAATTGTTAACGTTTTTAATTTTGAAAAACAAAAATTAAAAAATATGTTAACACGTTATCAAATCGTCCGATAAAAATACAAACCGTTCAATTTCCTACACGTCATGCAACTTTCGCTAACAAGAACTTTACTGTCTAATATGGCGTATAGTAGCAACGAAAGAATCCTCTCTTACCTACTCATGAATAATTATTATCCCTAGCTTAATGAAGTTTTTGTCGTCTTAGCTTGTAGATAGATTTTATTAAGTTCACTATAATGTGTATACAACCAAAATGTTCGATGCCTTTACTGATGCAGGTTGGGGGTTCCAACCCGAATCCTTCTCTTTATCTTATTCATAAATGATTCAACAACACCTTTGGACTGTAAAGTGTTGGCTTACGTAGACGATTTGAAAATATATAAACGGATTACAAATGACTGCAGTGTTTGGCAGAAAAGTCTTAGTATCATTTATCAGTTGAATTTGATGGAGCCTGTGGTTGATTGACTTGAACAATAAGGTTGATATATAACCCCTTTCCACATTAACTTCGTAAATTCTGTATACGCATTTCGACAACCAAGTTGTCATCATCAGCAGATAATTTCAAAGTGTCGCACCTGGTAAAACACGGCGAAAAACAACCGCACGAAAATCAAACTCCGTACGCGATCCACACCGTTCAAAAAGTGTACATCTTGGTTTTGAACGGTGTGGATCGCGTACGGAGTTTGATTTTCGTGCGGTTGTTTTTCGCCGTGTTTTACCAGGTGCGACACTTTGAAATTATCTGCTGATGATGACAACTTGGTTGTCGAAATGCGTATACAGAATTTACAAAGTTAATGTGGAAAGGGGTTATATATCAACCTTATTGATCATTTATCAGTGGTTCGTGGACACTGGTCTCAAATCAAAGACAGACAGGCGAAACTAGAATTCGTTGCTAAACATAATGTTCCCATGACCTCATCATCGTCATTGAAATGATCAATAAATTCTTAACAAAATTTTTGTTTTCGGAATATATCTACAAGAAATATGTAAACGGAAAGGATGTGAGCATAGATCACTTTTAAGGATACATCTAGTAGTATTATAAGAAAGATTCTAGCTATTGATATCGCTCAGAAATCTGTGAACGTTTCTCATTAGCCTATTACTGCCTTTTCTACGATCCACGGTTCCTGTTTTTCTATATATTTGCATAACACGATGCTATTATTTAGTGACAAATATCTGCAAACGATGGATAAATATTCTCAACGTGTCAATTTTATTTATGAATTCTATAACGCTAGGATAGCACTTATGGTAAGAGCACTGGACTTTAGATATTTACTCAGTGAAAATGACGGTTCGAACCTTCATCCGGGCAATGGAATTTTTAAGAAATTGTTTCTCGTTTTGGAGGTGGTCGGTACCTCTCTCGGTGCCCTTCAGTATTAAGGAACAATAATCAACACTACTTCTCCTCTTACAGTAAGGAGGAGTTAATAACAAATCTATGGAACAATTTACACACACTGAATACACACTATCGTTCTCGTGGTCGTGACACGTTGAAAAAAGATTTGCGACCAAGTTGGGCTCCCACCACAAAGAAATTATACAGTTTAAAATGTGGTTAAAAGATTCTGCCAATTTGTTTGAATTTATCTTAGACATTACTGCTATGTCTTTCTCGTTAATGTCCGACTCTTAAAAACAATTTTGTGAGTCATGCCTTATAATAATAAGTTGTTCCGAAAGATTGTGCTAGTAGTAGTTTCACTTCCCGCCAAATCATTCTTGTATAGTCTAGTGCTGCTATGTATAAATAATAAATGTTTAAAAAAACGAAAATATTTTTTTAATACAATAATAATACAACAGAAATATATGTGCAATACAAATATAATATAAATTAAAATATTTGAATATAACGAACTGTAATAGTGTTACAAAAATGGTAGCATTTAAATGCTTATTACCCGTGAACATTTAATAAATACGATGGAACTGGATGCACATCTAAAAAGAAGCAAAAGAAACAAATCATTATCAACAATACATACAACTCTAAACCAAAATAAGGAACTTAGGAAACATTAAAAAGCGATGATTTTTGATTACACACAGATCATTAATGAGTGAGAATAGTTCAGATAGGACCTGGAATTTTTACAATATATTTTAAAAATTTATCGAGGCTACTTATAAAACAAATATTGTTAGTATTCAGCATATTCTTCATATTACAATATATTTGCATACTTTGTTTGGTAATCCGAAAAAATGATGAATCTTTAGTCTTTATTCCTCCTTACAAAATCTATTTCTACAGCTTCCAATTTTTGTGTATCTCTTTGTATTATTTCTACCTTCGTAGTTATTCTGTTATCAATTGAAGCTGAACTTTTATGTCCCGCTGGACTAAAAATGACTATGATGGTTGAATCGATAACGAGATTGATGCGGATGAATAATCTTTCTATGCAAGATATCTAAATAGAAGTCTTTAGTCCTTACGCGATAACTCTATCTTTTGAGAATATTCCAATGGACGAATAATTAGACCATTACGCATCTTTAGTCAGAATTTAGACGTACAAAAGACGACTTTTCTTTGGTGTGATGAAATTCTTTATGAGCAATATATTACTTAAAGAAAAGTATTTGGCGAAAGAAAAAAAAAACTGAAGCATACGTACAGTCTAAAAAGAAGACGATTTCTGATAAGTAATAAAGATTGGGTGGATTTTTGGACGATGGAGGAAAAGGTAAAGAATTTGTAGCACTAATACCTAATGTAACTTAGAACTTAATACTGTGCCAATTGTACAAGGAATATTATGTGCCAATATTAATTCATAGAAGCATTAAACTGTTTTTAAACTATTCTTTTACACCGCGACGGACAAAAAGACAATTACGATGATTGAATTGATGATGAGAGTTGTTCGATATTATGTTTGCGGATGAATCATCTTTCTATGCCTAGATATCTAAATAGAAGGTTTTGATCTTTACGTGATCACTCTATCTTTTGAGAATATTCCAATGAACGAAGATTTGGATCATTACGCATCTTTAGTCAGACTTTAGATGCACAAAAGACGATTTTTCTTTGGTGGTGGTGAAACTCTTTATGAGCATCAAATGCTTGGTTTGGTCAGAGCTTGGTAGTAAGAAAAAACATCTCTTTTGCTCTTTGGTAGACCCGAAATCACCAACTTATATCTCTCACCTGATAGACAACCAATATTCTTACTATTATGATTTGTACTTCATTTCGTTTTTGTTAGCATCACTCACAATAATTCGATTCGAACACGTAATAATAAGAGAATTTATTTTGGCATTGCGGAGATTGTAGAAGTGTCTACTTCAATGGTGTGTCTTCGGTTAACTTGGAGGTATGGAACAGCATTTTTTATTCATTGAATTCGCTGCTTAGTTAGGTGCGTAAACTTTACTTTACTTTCTTTAACAAGGATTAATAGTAAAGATTATGAATCGCTCTTTGTGGTGTAAGTAAATCAATACATACACCATTCCAGAAACAAACACTATTCCAGAAACAAACAAAAACTTTTCCAACAGATGATATGGCTCTTCTGCTCAAGTAAACAGTCTTCCTTTTTCATACTAAGTCAATATTTTTATTCTGCCGTAAGAAGATTGTGAATCAAACGCTCATATATTTTTTTGTAGCCGTGTTAGTTAAATATTGCAATAGGACAAGAGAAAATCGTTTATTTTTTACATCAGTATTATTCACTGCAGTTTACATGTGTCTTGGATGTTATGGAATTTCTACCTGTACAAGTTTTCGCAGATGTACTTTACACCATGCATGTGTTTTAACAAAGAATCATTCCCAAACCCTCATGTTTGATCATGTCAGCAAATTTGAAGATTACTCTTTGTGGAACGTGTATAAAACTACTTTACGGACGTCAACCAAAGGAACCTATATCATTATATAATATTCGTTCGTTGTCTTTGAATGAAATTTTTCAGGTAAATTCCGGGCTATACATAAACTATTCTCGTTCTTTAAAGTTTAGTGATACGAAAGTGACTTGACAATAAACTACACTGGTGATGATACATTGACGCTCAATATAACTACACAAAACAGTAACGCAAGGTCATATCTAAAAAAGAAGATGAAAATTTAATAAAAATTTATATAAGAACTACGGAAAATATTCCTAAAAGATGTATTAATGTTTAGCTAATAGAGTTTGCAGTTCTTTCTTTTAATTGATTTAAGATAACTACTTGGAAATTGAATATTTGTTTAAAAAATATTAGTTTTCACAGATAAAGCAAAAATATACGACCTCCTTTCCTTCTTCGTCAAACTATAAATGCAATTCGCTCCCAAAGAATTGAAGAGGTAAAAGTATTCAGTGAAATATTTTGGAACTTTGATTACCTCTCTGATTACTTTTATTTTGACATTGATATCTATCATATTATATACTATTAATTCGATTATTTAACAAATAATTTCTTAAATACATTTACTTTGGAACGCCTGGTTAGTTTTCCACTAACGAAAGTGAGATACGAAAGAGAATTACATTTTATTAAGAACATTGCGAGATGCAATGGTTTTAATTCGAAAATAATCAATAGATTAATTAAGAAAGCTAAGTTAAAAAGACAATCCGGGATACCACGTGTTCGTCACCTCAAAACAATTGAGAGACAAACCATTTATATGTTTACCATTTAACCCAATAACGAAAAATTTAAATAGTGTTTTTAAAAAGCACGGTCTTCCAGTTACATTTGGGTACAGTAACTCTATTAAATCTTTCTTAGGAAATGCAAAAAAACAATGTTGAGTTAAACCAGAAATCTCGGATTTATGAAATAAAATGTATAGATTGTAATAAATAACACACTGGTCAGACAAAAACATTCGATGAGAACCCAGTGTAAAAAAGATAAGGTGTACATTAAGTTTAATCGACCTGAGAAATCCAGTTTAGCAAAACACGTGCTTGAAAATAATCATAGTGTAACCTGGGATTGTCTATATTTAATCAAAAATATAAATAATTATCGTGAATTAGATAGTGAATAAAAGTACATACATTTCAACAAACAATAAGCGATAAGGGCCCAGTAAAATACTCTTATCTCTTTGAGTTTTCGAAAAAAAATACGACCCTTAAAAAAGTTCGCAAGTGTAAGCAATGGGTGTACTTTAAGATAAATAGTTAGGTTTAAGACTAGAACATAAGGGGTGTTTCAAATTGCGCGGTTTTTTAAAAAAATAAATAAAATATAGATGGCGCACTGGGTATCTAAGAAGTGTGATGTATTACATTTATAAAAATGGCTTCGTACACGGTACAACAACGCGTTCAAATTGCTGAATTATTTTATAAAAATCAGCGTTCTGTGAAAAGAGTTTTTAGAAAATTACGTGAATTTTATGGTTTACATAATCGTCCATCTGAAAGCTCTATTGGTCGAATTATTCAACAATTTCAAGAGACCTTTTCCGTTGAAGATAAAAAAAGTGAAAGATACAGTCGTAGTGGTCGTTTACAGGAAAATATTGGTTTGGTTCGTGAAAATGTTGCTGAAGATCCTGAAATATCCATTAGACGACGTTTAAAACAACTTGGACTTAGTGGATCAACAACATGGCGTATTTTACACAAGGATTTTGCTCTGAAGGCATATAAGGTTCAAATAACACAGGAACTGAAGCCATTAGATCATTTAAAATGTTGTTCATTTGTCAATTTCGTCAATGAACAAAGCTGATTTTTCTCAAAAAATAATGTTTTCCGATGACGCGCATTTTGAACTTGGTGGCTATGTTAATAAACAAAATTGTCGTATTTGGCGTGAGAAAATCCATGAATTATTCATGAGAAACCTATGCATCCTAAACGAGTTACTGTTTAGTGTGCATTATGATCAGGTGGTGTAATTGGACCTTACTTCTTTGAAAATGTTGCTGGTGGAGCTGTAATTGTCAATGGTGATCGATATCGTCGAATGATAACTGAATTTTTGTAGTCTGAATTAATGAATATTGATCTAGAGTATATGTAGTTTCAACAGGATGGCGCTACACCGCAGTTTGCACACGAATCAATTGATTTACTGAGAGAAAAATTTCCTGGACGTGTAATCTCAAGAAACGGCGATGTTAATTGGCCACCAAGATCATGTGATTTGACACCGTTAGATTATTTTCTTTGGGGTTATGTGAAAAGTCAGGTTTATAAAATTAATCCACAATCAATTTCTGCTTTGAAAGATGAAATTATTCGTGTCATTGGTGAGATAGAGCCTCGATTATGTCAAAATGTCATTGAAAATTTTAACAAAAGAGTGGACGTCTGTGGAGCTGCAAGAGGTGGCCATTTGGCAGATATTATTTTTTACATATAAATGTCATAACTGATACTTCAATTACCAATAAAAAGTTTTTGAAAGTGAATGCAAATTATGTGTTTTATTTATTCTTTAAAAAAATCGCGAAATTTGAAACATCCTTTATTTTAAATTGTGTGAAACGAATCTTCAGTGTGTTTGGCTTCTCACCGTTAAAGAGTACGTAGCGTGTAAAGTACTGACTTGTTCTATGCGAGTTTTATCGCGGATCCTTGTACTACAGTATGATTAGTTATCTGCTGATGATGGCAATTTACTTGTCGAAGTACGTATACAGAATACGAACATTATTGTGCTATTTTATTTTATCTTTGTTGATCAATTCGATCAAGCAGTCTCCATTAAAATGTACCTCAAAAATATATATTTTTTCTGTCACATATAGTATGTCTGTGAATGCAGTAATCCATTAACTATTGCAAGTTAACAGTCAAGTAGTTATCTTAAGCCATTTGAAAGTAAGAAGATGAGTTGAGCCAGCTGGATAAGTTATAGTCGAGGTATATAGTATATGAAACAAAACAATAGAATTTTGTTCTGCTAATATTGTTGAATTTTGGAAAACAGTTTCAGAATAAACCCATAACGTGCTAAATATAAATAATACTATCTATTATTTATTGGTTGATAAATAAAAATCTAAACGTAGCTGTAAAATGGAATTATTTTAAAGAGCAGACGGAACACACAACATTCACACGTACATATATAGTTAAAACGAACACTAACGCATTTGGCCTGAAAGTATTTAAATAATTAAGGCCATTAATAAAAGCTACAATAGTTAAAACGGTCGGCGCGTATACGGACAATCAACACCACAAGATATTTGTTTGATCGTTTGACTAAACAACGCCTGAACAAAACACATAAAACATGGACTCTATTACACAAATAGGGCAACTTACTGCCCTCCGGTCGAGTACGTTTACGATGTATACCAGCGTGGGAGTATGGACCATGTCTGTAGTCTTCTAACCACTCAGCTTCAGGTTCTAATGTGGTAGTGCTTCCTGTTTCCAATTCTACATACACACGCACACACAATCACGACCCGTAAGACATTTTACATGTACATACATATATACAGGATATGTTATATAGGATGATAAAATAGTTAACATTTATTTAAATATCTAAAAGTTGTTCTTGGACTTTTAGTAGTACATTTGTTAAATTTATGCATACTTTTAAAGTTAAATCGAATTTAATTGAAAAGGTTTCGAAATTTGCGATCATTATAAAGGTTTATTTGATTCAATAGAGTTATTTCAAAACACTGGGTTGTCGTTAGTGGAGTCAATGCAAATTGTGGACGATATATACCCATTGCTATGTGCTAGAAATGACATAAAAAATACGCGTGTTGTAGAAAAATATTTCGACTTAACCAGATTAAGAGAAATTTGTGATGGAGCATGTATAGATTCGTTATCTATTTTAGATTATTTTAATTATACGTGTATTACATCCGCCGATGTTGAGCGGTTATTTTCTAAATATAACATCTTTACAGCACGGCATACGTTGCTCTCCAAGACAAATGTGGAAACTTACGTCATGCTGCAGACATTTTGTCAGTCTTATCCATTTTTGCGCTACGCAACAATAGCTGTGAATAATGTAAGTGCGTTATTTATAAAACAAAACACAAGTGATATAAATAACGCATGCATCGCAAGGTCGCCCATTTGTGCCTACACTCATCTTGTTACGATTCTGGCCCGCGGAAAAATATCCTAACTCTCTTGTTGAATTTTACATTTTAATTTCCATAGTCGTAGATGACAAGCAAGTTTTTATTATGATGTGCCATCAAATCCACGAAGTTTGGATGTTTGGAAATGAAGAACTATCGACAGTAATAAAGTAATGATCCTGCGAATAGTGAATAAAACTATTTTGGTTAAGTAGGCATTAAAGAATGTCTTAATTTGCATAGACTTTACGAGAATTGCGTCGTCATTGGAAAATTACCTGTATAGCTAGGATCCTGCCATTTCGGCCTTCTTTTTCATCTAAAAATTCGATATTTTACCGACGACATTCAAGAAAAGGAACAATATTCCCAGTACGCACAAATAGCTACTCTATTAGCTCATTTATCTAGTGTTAGCAAACGCGAAATCCAGCGAGCACAAGCTTTAAACGTGTTGAAATGTTTGTAAAAGAAAAACACTTCCAGCAGATATATCAAGAATTTTAGAGAGCTGCAATATATTTAAATGTGGACCAATATGAATAATTCTGCTCCAGTGTCTATAATTTAATCAGTTAACATACTAATTGAAAGGCTTAGACTATCTTGCAATTAGCAGCTTCTGCGATCATCTTTAAACATTTTATGTCCTTGAAAATGAACAGATCTTGTCGCAAATTTTAAACTCTGTCAAACACAAAGAAATTAATATAATTCAATTTTATTAGTATTATTAGATACACTGAGTCTTTAGTAATTAAAGTACAATATTATGTATATAGCAGATTCTTCGTAAGGCATGTATATTAGATCAGCAAACTAGTTTTGATAATACTGTAATTTTAAGGCATTCTTGGGATACATATTTCATAACGTTTTATAAGCTTTCTCATATTTGTTAGTAATATAACAGAATATGGTAATTTTTTTTTAATTTTCGATTTTAAACTGACGAAAGATGCTCATGTAAACTAAATGATCAACGATCAATGCAATGTTAAGTTTCGGTAATAAAAATTTCAATCTTTCAGTCTTTTGGTTAAGTGATAGTTAGAAGTTAGGAGTTATTTATTCGTTTCTACAAGTAACATGACACTATTCTGCCCCACAACCCGTACCCCAAATATCTTGGGGTAACGTTAGTCAGAACACTTTCGTACAGTAAGCACTTATTTAATATTGCTGAGAAACTACAGTCGAGGAATAGCATCCTTCACAAATATGCTGGGATAGCGGGGGGAGCACGAGCAGTTTCTTTGGCGACCCCTGCATTCTCAGTCTCGTATAATAATCTCAGCCGAATACTCTACCTAACCGAACAGCTCATGTATGACTATCGTGAATTCTGTTTTCAATCACACCAAAATTCTGACTCCCCGTACTGAGCCATATTGAACCGCAGCACATCCAGCAACATAAGATCTTATCCCGAGAGTATGATAAGATCACTGAAAACCCGGCTCTGCCAATTCATGAAGATGTTGCTGATATCGCATTTAATCGTCTTAAATCTAGAAGAGTAATTTTATAAACCTTTCAACTTATCTAAGAAAACTTTGATGCGGTGGACTTGTGGATGGTTATATGGTAACACTGTGCTTCAGAGGAATGATAGTTCTTGTTGAACATCAAAAAGCCTTCGCACGGATTTGCTCTACCGCGCTAGAGATGGATATCTCTCAATAGATTGCGAATGGGTCTTGATAGATGCGGCTATATGCTACACAAGTAGGGCAAAAGGCCGCGCTTTGGATGCGACTATAACGTGGAGAGCCAAACAATTAGACACATAGTGTACGAATGTGCTCTAGACTAGCCCACTTGGGAAATATTTTCTGCGTTTCAACGTTTTGTAGTTCGACGCACAACACAGTAATAAATTTGGCACTAGTTTCTATTAATTTACTCCCATTTAAATTGTCAATGTCTATAAGCTTAATAATTAATTAGAGTCTTAACCTGAATTTGTAATGCATTCTAAATGTTCGAATTGTATTATTTATCTTTACTTTACATGCACTACGTCCAACATTAGTTTCCACAACTTTTAAGATATTTTCTTTTCACATTACCTTAGCTAGGTTACTATCAAATCATCCTATATAATAATTAATAAAATGGAGCAAAATATGATGGAATATTTATAAATAAGTTGGCGTATAATTCAGCAAGATTTTAAGTTAGCGCTATGGTGTATTAACATTTCTATTGCTGAGAAGAACTGTAGAAGAGAAGATAGAAGTTAGAGAAAACTTTAGTACTCAAAAGCTTTTTCAAAAACAATTGTAGAGAAGACTAAAAGTAAAGAGCATTTCTTTCAAAGTTATTTCATAACAGCTTTTAAGAACTTTGTTTTCAAAGCGAGTAAATCGTTTATTTACATTATTTTGAACTATTTTATGAAAATTTTATTAATAATAAATTGTAATACTAACATTTGCGTACAATTCGATTACATGAATACACAAATATTTGATTGAAACGATCGAAAATACTTTTAAAAAGTATTTATTATAGAAGATTATACAGGAAACTGGCTGCTAATATTATAACAAAATGTACTCCAAATAATAAATATGTTAATCTGATTTTTATGATAGAAGCATATAGCAAGGACTACAAGGACAATTACAAAGTTTATTGTACACCCAATTCTTTCAGAGTAACTTCTTATTTTAAACGACCTTTTGCCTTTTCTTCTTTTAATAGCACGTTTCTTTGAAAAGCTTGTTTCATTGCATGCGTGTATATTGAGTAAGTTTTCATCAAGTTTTAATTTAAAATATTTTTATACTTCAGAGTATATTTTAACCTTATTATTAGCAGTAGCGATATGGGTGCACAAATGTTAGATCTGTTTGTGGATGGATATATAAAGAAGTTTCTTTTAATTATTTGACTGCATCTGATTTTTGCTACACTGATTACATTATTACAGTGTTAAACTAAAGACATTTACATATATTTGCTTATTATTTGATCAATATTGTTACATAAACATCCTATTGGTAAATGAACAAAGCTTGTTTAAATTATAGTGTTGCGAGTAAAAATCAATTAAATTAAAAGTTCCTGAAATTAATATGGAGAAACGTTCAGCCGTTGCCACTTTACTTAAAGAAGGGAAATCTAGTAGCTTAGAAAGATCCAAAATCACAAGTTAAAGAGAAGTTATTAAGGTGCTCTTTAAACTTATGTAATATTTTCTTTTACGCTGAAGTTCACTTCTTCATTTCATTTATATGACAAACAGCATATAGATGTAGATACGTACATAATTTCTGTAAAAAAATAATGTCCCCCATGGTCACGACTGAATAGCGATACTACCTTCTAAAGCGGATCAGTAGATTCATATTTTTCTTCACATGAGTATAGTAGGGTTTACGTAATTGATGGAAATGTACTGATTCGCCTTAGAAGGTAGTTTTGATATTTAGCCCTGGTTTGGTTAGGATGCGATATTCATTGTTCTACAAATTGTACATGTGTGAAAAAACGTATGTGCGTATCATATGACGGCGCGTTGTAGCTTTATGGAGCTCAAAACAAACTTGAATGTTGAATTTAAATATCAAATTTGTATGCGTGAACGTACCCGGTAATGCATAGGTTCCCAAACTTTTTAAAGCCATAACGTTCAGATTGTTTTTGGGGGCGCCTTTCATATGAAACGAAACTGGAGACCTTTAAGCCTAAAATCTTAAATTTAAATAAATTCTATGCTATGATCTCTAAAGTTAACTTTTAGATTTTTATGACTTTAATTTTGTTTAAATACATTGACATTAAATTTAAAATTCAATATACAAAATGAATAGTATTTATTTTGAGCAAATCATTGTTGATTATATTACAATCAAGTGCAAAAAAAGCTGTTTAATAAGTTCGTTTTTATAAAATTATATTTTTTTCTTTTTTATCGTTTTGGCGAGGCCGTCGCGGCGCCCCTAGAGACTCTTTGAGGCGCATACATTGGGAACCCCTGCGGTAATGTAAGTTATTAGCATTAGAGTAGACATTGCGAGCATTCGGTCAGTAACGTGTGTAAGGGATTTAGTAGGTAATAAATGTAAATAAACACTTGCTCTTTTAAGCAGTGTTTTCAATATGGAGATGCACAAAGGCGATATATGTATGTACTTACAATATACAAACGATGCTAAAGCTAAAATAGGAAAATATAAGAATTCTGTTGTAGAGTTCAGTGTGTTCTAAATAATACACAAAATGTAACAAGATAATAAAGAATACTAGCACAGAATTATCATCGTACATGTTATTGGAATCTATAACTTATAATTATTCACGTTGTATTTTTTAAACGAAGTGTATACGACTCTTGGAATAGTTTATACTGTTTTTATTTTTATATAGTTAAGAAAATACAATAATATAGGACCAAGAACAAATATTCATCTATTTTTCTTGTAAATTTTATATATTACTTAAAACATACTGATTTCTATAATAGAATTCTTATATGTTCCTATTTTAGATTTAGCATTACTTGTATATTATGAATACATATTCATCTTTATACAGAAAACCCCGTTTAAAAGATTAAGTGTTTATTAAAATTTGGTATCTGCTAAATCGCACGCAGTATAACCGAACTTTCACATCGCCGACACTACCTAAACAAGAAAAAGGATAATTTTATATCTTTGAAAACAACACAATGATATTTTAAGTCAAATAAAATCAAAAAATCTTCAAATAATAGACTCGAATTGAATTAGTAAGTACTTTCATTGTACTAAAGAATTAATTAAATAAACAAAATTATAATTATACGTATGTATATAAAATTTTGCAATACAGCTTTACTTTTCACATTCTTGTCTATTCTTGGAAAGCCATCATCTAACCACTTTACCCCCTTTCTTAAGTAGACTTCATCGATGGAAAACTGTTCTTCACATGAAGAAGCAAAGTAAAGTCGATTGAGATGGGATCTGGACTGTAGAGTGGATGCTGCAACATCTTGAAACCGGTTTTTGCTAAATATTTGCTACAGACGCTGGACCGATGGGCTTTAGTTTTATTGTGGTGGTTAAATTAGATGTGTGTGTCGACAACTTTGGGCAAGCACTCCTCTGTGTACTACTTTACAGTACTTTGTTTTTAGCACCACATGTTCCACAGCTTTTTTCACGGAAAGAAGATGGTCGCCATTTTCTTCTTAAATGATCAAGATTTTCGTATAGACATGGATGTATGGTAGACAGACTAGTGGTACAGACGCTGGACCGATGGGCTTTGGTGTTACTGTGGTGGTAACATTAGATATGTGTTTCCACAACTTTGGGCAAGCACTCCTCTGTGTACTGCTTTACAGTTTTTGTTTATAGCACCACAGCTTTTTCACGGTAAAAAGATGGTCGCCATTTTATCCTTCAATGATCAAGATTTTCGTATAGACATGAGTGTACAGTAGACACCACAAAAAGTTTACGATGTACACGAAAATATATCTGCCGAGTACATGTAGAACGGTCGGAACATGACTGATTCATAACATAGTAGTACAAAAACACATTATTTTCCGAAGATAGAAGATATATATATATATATATATATAATATATATATATATATATATATATATATAACAATTATATTCCTCCCCATATATAACAATCGTATTCTTTAATAATTAAATATAATTTCGAATTAATTTATAAAATAACTATTCTGATAATACTATTTTATGAATAACGTATATATAAATACATGTTTTTGTGTAAATGCAATGATCTAATTGTTTATATCTAAATTTTATATTAATAATATTAATGTTCCATTCGATCTATTGATATTGACCTAAAAAGTTTTGCACCAAATCATCACATTACCTTAGGCTTTTAAATTAATAGAATGATTTTAACTATAACTAATATAAATTTAATAAGCCGAAACTTTTACTTAAAATATTAAGTATCGGAATTCAAATTACATTAACAAAATTAAATATTCTATAGAAAACAATACGCAAAATGCACTGTGAAAGTTCGTTCCTCACATTCCATAATTCTTTGCTATTTTATATATAATTTTCTTTAAATATCGCATAGACGGCAAAAGAGATAATGCAGTTGTTTGAATCGTTTTGTGTTTAGGTTGAAAATGTAAAAGTCCTGTTCTATTTGAATTCTATACTATGCACACAATTGCTCGTTTTTTATATATACAGCAACAATTGCGATCCTAAACATTTTCGTGGTAACGCTTGTACTTCCATCTTCAAAAAGATAGGCTTTGTCTCGTGCCATTTTTAATTAATATACTAGAACATATTTAACATAATGGGATGTTCCATTTTTACCTTCGCGAGCCGACAATGTGCATTCGGAATGTGCTGAAACATCCAGGTTACAGTTCAGATCTCACCTCATGCGACTTGGCGTTATATCCCAACGCGAAGAACACGCCGAATGGAAGGAAATTTATTAATGATAAAATCTTCTTAGGGTATGCGATGACTAGCGTGGCTAACTTTCAGTAAAAACAACGTGTTTTCTGGTCTTAGATTAAGACATGGGGTACTCAAAAGGATCAAATATTTTTCACTCGAAGATGTTCGTATGGTATGATTGTCCACATATTCCTCTATCTTGTGAAAATTTACATATTCGAACTCGAGTATCTTCCTGGTAGTGTCGATGTTCTCTTCGGTAACGAATGAAGTAGGGTGCCCCGACTTTGAAATCATCCGAGTCTAAATTTCCTCTCTACAATTTTTGACACCATCTGAATATGATTATACTATATCGACAAACATCTTCTAGCGCAGAAACTATTTTCTCCAAATACGGATTAAGTTCCATGGGCAAAATTGCAGCACAAAATTGCTCGGTATTCGGTTTTTGACCAAGATGACGTAGCGAGCTGTTTACACTACTACAGTTCGGGAACAATTAACAAAGAAAGACCTAGCTGTCAGCTATGGTGTAGGCCTGAATACGTCTCGATACTCGTTGAACTTGTCATAGTATGCAACGATCGGTAACAAACGAAAATAATTTAGTTATTATTGAAAAAATCAATTTTTAACAAAATATAACAAATGAAGGAACCAGAAGTAAATGTTCTCGTTTAAGAAAATATTGGTTTGGATTTCCCATAACGGGGAAGCGCAGCATAGATGTATAGATAGATTTTAATATCTTCATTACATACATGCGTTTATAAAAGGCCATTAAAAAAATTAGATAAAGTATGATTGTCATAAAAATTCAACTTTTAGAAAGAAGCTTCCTTTGATTTTTAAATAGTATAGTACACACCAGGAGTGTTGGTGAGTGGTGGGAGTAAGTTCGCGCAGTGGTGGAAGGTCTTGCCATAGTTTAATGTAAAATTTCAGGACACAGTAGAATACAAAAGGGTGTGTACGTTTCCAAAAACGACTACGGTGCAACTCCACCACTCGCCATATCCCGGCGATTAAGGTAATATAGTTGATGTAATTATAATAGTTTTTATTTATATTTTTAAAATAGTTAACATAATGGACTATTTTGAAAAAAGATTATTTATAAATATAGACAACAGGATTGATCAATGTCTACTATAATTCACAATATCAGAAATCTTTATATATCCATACACAAAGGTTTTAGTTTTTTTTATTTACAATGTATTCATAGCAAATATTAAATACAAAAAAATTCTTACCTGCTGTAAAATATTCCTTAGAAGGTGGTTTAGGCTCTTTTGGTGACTCGCTAGGTTGCGTGAATGGTTGATTTAATGCAACGAAATGCATGGAAAATCCAAATACGAATATTGCCAGTACGGCCAAAAATCTTCCTAAATCTTTCATCAAATTACCGATAATAATAGCCCAGGGCCCGAAAAGATGATGAAATGAAAGGAAATCCAAAATTTGAACACAAGCCAACAGAAAGGACAACGCGAACAGTTGATTTCTGCAGTACATTAATGTCGGCCAGTATATGTATGAAAGGGCGAAACCTAGTAGGTGCGCACCAACTCCGAAGATACCAAATAACAGCACGGATAGTTTTATCCAGCCTAGGCCTGATTTATCACTGGGATTGGTCAATTCGAATAATAATAACCCACTGAGCCATATGAGAAGGATCCATTCGTACCAATGGGGTATTAAGTTTACCCTTGCGGAAGGGTATATTGGGAATATAGCGACTAACAATAAAAACAACATCAAATATATATGCGACGTCAGGTAAGACATGAATTTTATTATTGGTACTTTATGATATTTATGACTTAATGGAAGAGTAAACGTGATCCATATTGGAGGACAAATTACGAAGACTATAAACAACAACATTGTTCTCCACGCCGTCCAGTTGAGCGCTCCTCTCCATAGTTCCTGGAAACAAATTACAAATTTAAAATATTATTCGACAATATCAAAGTAAGTCGAAATTATTGCTATTATAGAAGAAGATAATTTTCACCAGGAAAATGTGTTAAACATCGCTTTGGCTAAAAGCACATTAGTTATAATAAAAATTTGTAATTTTCACTATACATCCTCTGCTCTGAAAGTATAATTGTTATATCAAGTATAATTGTTATATCAAGTTATATCAATAGGGACATAACAATTTTGTTTTTAATACGCAGCCTTGAAAGTTTTTTCATGATCTGTCAACGTTAAAACGTTGTGAAGTTCACGAACGAGCAACGTTTGTAAATTATTAAAAATTGCTACCGTAATTCGGAGTCGGTGGTCGCAACTTTAAGAGCGTTTACTCCTGATTTCGGTCGTACTAATCGTCCCACCAGACAGGCTGTGCGTACTATAATGGCTAAATTTGAGTCAAAATATTCACTATTAGATGTTCCTATGCTAGTGAGACAACGCATCGGTCGAAGTACCGAAAATATCGCAACCGTAAGTGTTCCAGTCAAAATGAGTCAAATCAGTCGATTTCACGCTGTTCACAGAAATTGGGAATCTTTGGCTTACACCCTTACAAAATCAAATTAACTAAAGAACTGAAGCCTCTTGGTCATTTGAAGCGTTGAAACTTCTCTGATTGGGCTCTGCTAAAGTTTGAAAAAAATCCTGAATTTCATCGAAAAATCATCTTGGGGGATGAAGCTCATGTTTTGGGTAATGGCTTTGTCAATTAGCAAAGCATGCGTCATTAACAGCGATAAACCCGCATATGCTTCAAGAGACTCCATTACAACCACAACAAGTGATTAGGTGATATGGATTTCATGCCGAAGGTGTGATTGGACCATATTTCTTCAACAATGTGAATGATCGCCATGTTACGGTCAATAGAATTCGCTGTCGTCCCATGTTGGAAGACTCTTATTAGCCAGAATGGGATGGACTTGACATCAGTATTATGTGTTTCCAACAAGATGGTGCCATATGCTATATAGTTGGTCAAACAATTGATCCATTGAAGGAAAAGTTCGGTAACAGTGTAATTTTAAATAATTTCCAAACGTTACTCGTTCGTGAACTTCACCACGATAAAAATGTTAACCTTGACCGACGTTTTAATGTTGACAGATCATGAAAAACGACAAAATTGTTATGTTCCTATTGGAAAACCTGCTACTTTATCAGAAGTAAAACTGCAAATTAAACTTCTACAGCAATGAGCCGTTTTTATCGAACAGTCTGGATATGGTAATTATAATTAATATATTTTTATATTTTCTTTGCTTTTCTTTGATGGTGTTCCCAATTGGATAGTACGCCTTTTTCGATTTGCCACGACGCGGGAACAAGAGTGTTTGTCCTACATTTATTGATGAATGATCAAAGTTGTACCGATTTGGGCATTGCGAAGAGATCATTAGAGGAGCTCGAAGAGGAGAACGATTGTAACTGGTTATATCATATGTTATATCAACGCGATCCAAAAACTAAGACATACCAGATGAAAGAATGGCAAGCGAAACACGCCATGAAATATGAATTTTATTATTTTCTGGCAATATTTAAGTGTTCAATAACAATATTTTCTTTAACGCAGGAATGGCACGTGTGATAAGAATATTGGACAAATATTTATTTAGAGAAGTCGACCACTTTCCCAGCAGTGAGTTAAGAAATTGTTTCTCGTTTTTGGAGTGTTCAGTACCTCTCCTGGTACTCTTCAGTGTTCTAGAAAAATAATCAACACTGTTTCTCTTCTTACAACGAGATGGGATTAGTAACTAGCCATGGAACGCTCTACACACTGAATAGATACTGTTGCTCCCGTGGTTGTAACAAGTCGAAAAGATCTAGTTAGCCATTGATAAAAAAAATTGGAATAAAATTATAAACTTTTCTCGTTTTGCTTTATCGCATAAAATTAACTCAACACCTGCATGTATTGTAGTTTCTTACTGCAAGAAATAATAAATATAAATTGTTTTATTTACAATCTACAATACCGATGTTAAGAAAATGAATAGTTTTTTTATACATTTTTAGATAAAGATTCTATAGTTTTTTATGGATCCTCTTATACATATGTATTGCAGATTCAATATAAGGTATAAACCTTAAAAAAATAAATAAAAACCTTGAAAAAAGCATGCACTTAACTTTACCTAAATTACCTAGTTTTTACCTGAAGATATCGTTGAACAACTGTATGCGCAATCACTTCTTTTTGTTCATTTTCAATGAGAACATCTAAAAATTCAACGTTTCTCCTATCCGTGGCCGTTAAAATTCGACCAGCTGAATCGGCACCTGCAGCGAGTGCCAGTAATTCCGTAGCCATTGACTCGCAATGTTTACCGGCTGCAATCAGATCTTTAGCACGCTCCTTCTCTTTGTTCGACAACGTAATTAGTATATTTGATAACTTGGCCGCTGTATCAACAGGTGCAGGTGAAACTAATACGAATTCCTCCATCGGTCTGTTATTATGATTCTTCGAACAGACCATCAGATTGTAGACAAATTTCCGATCTTCCATCAGACTGTAGGTGTCGTGTTCCTTGGTCATTAGGTATTCAAGGACGTCGTAATGACCTTCGGACGCGGCGAACCATATTGGCGCGGCACCTAAATTTGTCTCCGACTTTGGTGATGCCCCAGATTCGGTAAGAAGTTTTACAACTTCAGTGCATCCTGCCTTTGACGCGTAATGTAAAGGCGTCCAACCGTTTTTATCAGTAGCGTTGATCTCGGCGCCTTGACCTGCAATGATTGCCAGAAATAAAGCGGAATCGATTACGACGAAATTTAGATGTGAACATGGGTATATTTGAATTTTAAGGTCAAAGACGGCGTAAATTGTCTTATATTTTGGGAATAATATATGTAAATTTATAAACTCTTCATTTACTTAATTCAAATTCGGTCATAATCTCTATTGGTCGAAATTATTCCAAAAAAATATTTCGTATCTATATTATATGGACAAATAATAATGACAACACACCTCTTGTATTTCAGAATCAAAATTTTATATAGCTAAAATACAAGGTGATTGATTGAAATCGTTCGTTAAACATATTGCGGCTACAGCTTCATATTTTTTTCTGAAAATTTTAAAGAGAAATTTTGCCGGATGCTGTGAATGACTTAATTAATCAATTGATGTTAGTTAATAGAGAGCTAAAAACACACGAGTGTATGTTTGGCTCTCGACGGTGTAAGTCTAGTACAGACTTTGAGTTTGTGCGGATTTTGCCGTGGTTCCAGGTGCGACACTGTGATCAATTATCTGCCGATGATGACAATTTAGTTGCCGAAATACGTAAACAAAATATGGAAATGTATATTTTTTTGAAAATAAATTTTGATGGATGCTGTGGATGATTAAATTAATCAATAGAGGTTAATATAGAACTAGTTAATAGAGAGCTAAAAACACACGAAGGTGTGTTTGGCTCACGACGGTGTAAGTCTAGTACAGATTTTGAGTTTGTGCGGATTTTGCCGTGGTTCGAGGTGCGACACTGTGATGAATGATCTGCCGATGATGACAATTTAGTTGTCGAAATACGTAAACAGAATACGAAAATTATTGTGGAAAATTTGAAGATAAACATTAGGGCTCATGTTCTATACTTCGTTTCAAAAAGAGACAAATTTCTGAAGAGACCCAACTGACAATTAATTCTCATTGGTTGAGTGCAAGGAAATATCACATAGCCAAGCTCTATTGACTGTTGAATATTTTGTCATTCTTGACCGTTTATATCACGTTTGCGCTTTTAGAGATTTGTTTATAGTTATCATATTATTTTAGCTATACTGGCAAATGTCAGTTCTTTTTAGAGTTTTGACTTGCAGATTAACAGATTATGTAAATAATATGCGAATACAAGAACTACACTTGTACTATAATTATATAATTCTGTAGCTGTTATTTTAAGAACGGATGCAGAACCTAGCATCGGTACTGCTAAAAGACACATTTTGCATGATAAATTGAACATGGCAAAAGTTTGTGCAAAAATGATCCTCAAAAACCTCACCTAGGAATACAAAGACAATCGGATGAACATTTTTCCTTCATTAAGCAACAATGTATTTAAATACAAAGATTTTAAATTTAGAAAATAAATAAGCAAAATTTCATATTCATACATAAAACATAAATGAAGAACTCTATGGATATTAATTAACAAAATGCGAACCGGTCCGAAATCGATCTGGCTCATTAGAAAGAGATTCGATCATGATTCAATGTTGAATCTAATCGGATATAGTCTCTAGAAACTATGTACTTATTAAATTACTAATTAATACAAAAGATACTAGGAAAGTTTTGCAATACAGCTTTATTTATTTAATTTTTTACAAGTAATTTCCTCTATACTCAATACACCTCTCCATCCTCCGAAACCACTCTTTAAACCAGTTCTGTCTAGTTTCACTAGAGAGTAAAGCACACTTGTCCCAAGCCCGCAGAAGGTCCTCATCACTGGAAAACGGTCTCCCTTTTAGCTTCATTTACCCTCTATCTGTTGGTAGGTCACTCGCCTGTCCTCGCCAAGCATTTTGCTCACAGTAGTAGCGTTTTCCTCCGTAACTGACGTTCGTGACCTTCCCGGCCTCTCAGCATCCTCCACAGTTAAATTTCCCCATTGGAATTCTCTATACCACCTGAATATTGTTGTGCGATGTGGACAAACATCACCCAGTGCAAGAGTCATTTCCTCGAAGCACTGGTCTATGTTTAAACCACGCAAGAAATTATAACGCAAAACTACCCTTATCTCATTTCGTGACCACGATGCCATCGCGAGCATTTTACACTCTCACTGCTAATGAATAACAGCCCATCGACATGGCGCGGCGGCTACATGTCTCAATATGCAGCAACAAGCAGCTTCTTACGATTCATAGTTGCGCCATATTGCAAAACTTTCCTAGCACCCTTTGTATTGTAAAAGTGTATCTATATATGAATGTAGCGTAAATAATTAGAGTGATTTTATAAATCTAATGATAAATAAGTGCAGATGAATAAGTGCAGAAGAATAATAGTAAATAAACCTCTCACCCAGTAACACTTCAACCATTTGGTAATGTCCATTTGTAGCGGCGATATGCAGTCCAGTTTTCCCGTGTTTATCGTGACTTTGCAGTAATTCCGCTGACCTACTTAACAGTAAACCGACGACGTTCGTGTGGCCGCCAAAGCATGCTAAATGCATGGGGTTATAACCCTGTGAAGTGAAATTAGAGAAAAGTCTTCTTTGTATATTTTTAAACAAAATATTAGTCACGGTATTTAATTAAAGTTTGAATTTGTTACGAAAACATGATTGCAACATTTTTTGTCTAACATATAAAGTTATTATTCGTGAAATGCAACGAGAGAACAAATAAATATATTATAAAAACTGTAGTAGTTGTACGAAGGTTGTTCTATTTCTAAGGCTAGTCAAGTAATACACAATTTTTTGAAACACATTTATTTATAACATTTCAATGTATTTCCGTCCAGAGTCAATGTACTCGTGAAAACCAATCTTTAAAATATTTGTTCCAATCTTTCGCCTTAGGTTATTTATTTCGTTTTTAAATATGTTAACGGTTTCTTCAACAAATGTAAAATGTAAACATAGTAACGTATTCTCTACACGAGGAGATTGTTATGTACAATGATTACCACAAAAAGGTTTACGATCTAAATCCCAATTGTTGCTCTATATTTTTAGGTCGAGCTATAGCGACAGCAAACTAGAAAGACAGCTCTTGTATGTGTCATTAAAAAAAAGAACAATGGTGTGCATAGTGTGCAATTCAACTGCTTATAGTAGCATGCTGGTCCTCTTCGTATATGTCCCGAACAAGGCTAACATTCTCTTCGGTAAGAGCTGTTTTTGGTTTAGGAATATGAAACATATTATTTAAGTATTTAAGTCGATCGTTTTGAATTTCATTACACAACTGCTTTACGGTAACTATGGAAATAATTTGTCACCAAATACTCGATTCATTTTATCAAATAATTCCTTACGGCCTAATGATTATTTTAAGATTTTGTAGTTTAAAAATACTCAAGTAGTTGCGTAGAGCTCTCGAACACAATCGAACTACCTGATAAATTCTGAAATGAGTAAAACAATTGTCGCTGTCACTGCTTTGTTCGACAGTGGCTGTTTTCATTGTTTATTATTATTATTATTTTTTATTATTATTGACATCTTTTGGCTTTGTTTCGAATATTACTAATTAATTTTTTTTCTATCTGCAAAATTTTTTCGGTTATGTTCATTGTAATGGGTTGTCATCCAATCTTTTCGATATTTCGTCTGGAGTCTCACAGGGTTCCCATTTGAGAACCCTTTTGTTCAATATCTATGTTAACGATCTCATGAAACGTCTTGACTGCAGAGTGTTAGCTTATGCCGACGATCTAAAAATCTTTACCAGTATTAATTCACCTGAGGATAGCGCTGAGTTTCAAACAAATCTGTGCATTATTGACGAATGGTGTATCCATAATCAGATTCAGCTAAACATCAACAAATGTGCTGTTCTCTCTTTTAGCAGAAGTGACACTCCGTTTCACTATGACTAGTGACGTTAATCTACTATACCTAGAGTATACAACTTCAAAGATCTTGGAGTTTTGTTCGACTCGCACCTTAGCTTTTCTAAGCATATAAATGACATAACTACATCAGCTTCTGGAAGTCTAGGGTTCCTTATTCGGTCTTTCAAGGGTTTTAGTAACTTTGAAGATTCTTTACTGTTCTCTTGTCAGGTCCAAAATGGAATACGCTTCAGTAGTGTGGTACCCGCATTATCATTACCATCAGTTACTCCTGGAACGTGTTCAGAAAAGATTTATAAAATATTTATCTTATAGGATTGATGGACATTATCCTGCCTTTGGTACGACATATGAAGGGCTGCTTGGTAGACATAATTTCGAATACCTTTGTATACGCAGAGAGAACGCTAGTGGTGGTTTTCTTCTTAAATTAATAAATAATTTTATTGATTCTACTGAGCTATTGTCTCAAATCGATTTCCTCATACCTAGGTTTGATACTAGAAAGTCGGCAACTTTTTCAATACCTAGGGCAAGAACCAATGTTCTTTGCAAGGCTCCACTGGTACTGATGTGCAAAAATGCCAATGGTTTATACTTGGATTACTTTCATTAATCAACATTTATTGTACATTTAGTTTTAAAATGACTTACATTACCTTGTTATAAGTGTTTATATTTGTTGATAGTATTAGTTTCTTATTTTTTTTGTATTAAATTAACTGCACTTATTATTATTCTTAATTTTAGTAATATGCCCTATAATTGTTATCTGTTGGGCATAAACGATTATTATTATTATTATATTTAAGTACCTTTCTCGATAGTCATTGTCACTAAATAACTAGGTTAAAATGTCAAACAAAATTTGTAGCAAAATATCACTGTTTTATAGAGAGGCTCAACGGAAAGATAACAGCCCTCGTAATTAGCCAACTTTTACTACTTTATATAACATTAACTATTATTAATAAAGCTAAATAACTTACATTCTCGTGTGTTGCGGCATCTACTTGAACACCAGCCGAATTTAATAAAAGCCGGACCACGTTTTCATTTCCAGAAAAAGCAGCTAAATGCAGAGGTGTCATTCCCGATTCATTTCCTAGAGTGGGCACCAGAGAGGCACCATTTGGTGGTTCAGATTTTACAGTACCCGGGACATTCGTTAGCAATTCTCGAACAGTATCAGCCTGCCCAAAATATGCCGCGACATGAAGAGGAGTCACTCCCAATTTTTTGCTGATAATTCTTAAACAGTTCGAAGATTTTAACACTTCCAACACTTGTCCGTGACCGTTTTGAGCAGCTAAATGTACTGCCGTAAAACCCTGTTTATTTTCATCTGTTACGTTAGCTCCGGCCCTAACTAACGCCTTTACAACTTCGGCGTGTCCACCTTCAGCGGCTATTTGCAGAGGAGTAGCGTCTGTCAGTTTATTCCTCGCTGTAATAACTCCAGTTCTATCGAATTTCATTAGTTCTTCAATTACAGTGACACTTCCTTGAGCTGCAGCAATATGGGCACACGTGTTACCATCTTTAGTCGTCGCCATTACTAAACTGGGATGTTGTTGTAAAAATAATTTAGCTACCTCCGAGTGGTTATTCTGGGCTGCTGCATGGATTGGTTTTTGTCCTTGATCATCGGTAGCATCTATATTTGCGCCCAAATCTAATAGAAGTTTACAAACTTCAATTTGTCCTGCTCCTGCAGCTAGATGTAGAGGCGTTTGCTTTTTCAATGTTAATATGTCTATTACTGCATTATGATCTTTAATAAGGAATTTTACTAAATCGGTGAAACCGTTCATAGCTGCCAAGTGAAGAGCAGTTCTTCCATTACGTGATTTAGAATTGATAAATGCTTTGTTGGATAGAAGAGAATCACAGACTTGAATGTAACCTTTTTCGGCTGCTAAATGCAGAGCTGATCGTCCATCATTATCGAAAACGTCTACTCTCGCATGATTGGCTAGTAAATTATTTACAAGACTTAAGTGTCCCCGATATGCTGCGATAGATAAAGGCGTCCAACCTATCGCAGATTGTTTATTTAGGGCTTTTTGGACTTCGGTTACCGTCATATGCGAAATCATTTCTAGTAGTACGTCATTATTTCCTGCTACTGCCACATAATGAAATGCTGACTCATGCGCAGGCTTCGAAACCAGTTTGACGTCTGCATAGTTTTCGAAGAGAATTTTTACTACTTCTTTGTCAGATAGAGGAAATTCTACTTCTTCTTTCGTTACCGTGCATATGTAATGTAAAGCGGTTTCATCATTTTCGTTGAGTTCGTTCACATACGCTGCAACTCTGTCATCACCTTTATTTTGTTTTACATAGTTTATAAGATGCTGAACAACGTCCGATCTGCAACCTTTGCAGGCTAAATGTAAAGCCGTTTCGCCATGCTGTAATATTTATAAATTCTAAAGTAATGGGTAAACCAAAATGCTAGGTGTTAAAAAATTTGTCGCAAACTTTGAAGAGAGATAGTATGGCGCAAAAGAAAGACAATATGGATCAGTAAATTTCGGAGATAAAGAGAATTATTCTTTTTTGTAGCACTTATGCTGCTTTTCCTTAACTCTTTTTGTTCACTTGCGCTTCTTGTCTTGGTCGACAGATGTTCTGGCAAACAGGACAATTTGTAGTTGGATTTTTGAAAATTTTTGCTATGACTATTTGCTCGAACATTGAATTAACTGATATACATACATTTCATGTGTGATCGTGCTAATAGGTATTCTAGAGAAGCGTCACGTTTTTATGTTAACGCTGAACCCAATCGTCAGATCCATTCAGTTTGTGTTTTTGCCAGACTGCACCAAAGATTACATTATACCGATTCGTTTTGGAAACACTCCTATGGTTTTGGGAACACAAGGTTGATGGCCACCCCTGAGGCAGAAGAAGCAACTGTAGCACTGATGGAGGAGAATTAATCGTTCTCTTGTTTAGGAAATTCTGTACGAACAGCGCGTTTACCCTTACTACCCCTAGTACGAGTGCAGACCTTAGATACGCCTAATTATGTAGGACGTTTGGTTTTTTTACCGCTGGTTTCTGCGTAACGATGCTGAGGGCAAATATTAGGGGCAAATATATTTTTATTGATGGGGCCAATGAATTTTTAATTTTTATAAGACGCAGGTGGGCCGACGAAAATCCCCATACCATTATGGAATCCAGACATCATGTGCGTTTTTTTATTAAATATTTTAATGAACATTTTGAGAAATGGGTTACTAGGTTCGATTATTTTACCAAATCGATTAACAGACACTGTTTACCTAGACTTTCAGCGCGATCTGTTTCATTCCTTCGAATGAAAGACAATGAAGGTGGCTCTAGCACGATGGTGCTCCGGCATATTTTTCGATTACTCTTAGCGAGCATTTTTGTGTTTTGAACGTAGATTTACAAAAATGACGGAGTTGTACATGGCTTACAAGATCGCCTGATTTAAATCCTCTTAATTTCTTTCTTTGGTGATATTGGAACATTTTCTCAAGGAGCTGCAACAACGAATAGAATGAGGGTGTCTAATCCGAACCAGTGTGGAGGTTTGCGGAAAAGGTCGAAGATCCTTGCGACAAAGACATCGTGCCTGCTGTGAAATAGAGGAAGGGCACTTTGAACATGTCATCTGAGATTTCGCTTTTGTTATTTGTTATTAAATTATGTTTGTACATTATAAAAAAAAAGTGGTGTAAACGCAAAATACATCGTAACTCTGGAAGCGAACATTTGCAGATCCATGTTCATTAAGACTTTTATGCACATATTAGGCCACACTATCACCCCTCTATCTTGGCCACACATTCTTTTGAACACCCTATATGAGGTACTACTACGATATCAAACTTTAATACTACTATACATTATTCCTTAACTTTGAAAAAGTGTTAGATAAAATAGATATAAATGGACATTACTACAATTTAAAACTTCTGCTAAATTTTCAAGAAATATGAAAGGCTTTACAACAACAACAACACGAGTGTAACACGATGATCAACTTTTCTCCAAACTGACAATAGAGAGAACGAACAGGGAAGTTTTCAAATAAACTATTTAATTCTGCAAGATCGTAATTTAATTACTATCTTATGTAAAGGGCGAATGCTTCTGTTATTTTAATATTTTGGCTGAATAATATTACCAACTAGGATTAACTAGGATTAATGTAGACACAATAGCTGAAGCAATAAAAAGAAAACTAGAAACAATACTTAAGGGGGAGCACTACTGGATAAAATTATTAGACACATAAACGCACAGAAAGAACTATTCCGTTGATGGTCTAGTTTTTGAAGCACCAGTACTTTATGCTCAGTATGGAGATTATAGGATTACGAATAAATAGCTACTAACATCGCAACATATTGAAACATTTTGAATTATTTTGTAAAATTGAATTTATAAAAAATTATGAGTTTTAGTTCCTGAATTTAGAAGTGCAGTAGAACCTTTGTTAGACGACCGCATGAGTAAATGACCACATTTTATTAAGTGCTATCTACGTGGGATGTCTTTTAAGTTTTGCCTAGTGGGACATAGAGGGTGCCACTAATCAAATGTCAGTACTAAAAATTAACCTCCATCGTTAGTTAATCTAAATCCAAAGTTTCAGTGCGATACGTACAGTGTTGCAATTACAAAGAAATGTCAAAGTTGACAATTTAATTGAAAAATGGAATTAAACAGAGAACATTTTCGAGGGATAATTTTGTATAATTTTCGAAGACAATTATCTCAAATAGAATGCCTCGCCGAATTGGTTTCTGTTTTCGGCAATGCAGCACCACGTCGGTCAACAATTTCTCGTTGGTATGGAGAACTCAAACGTGGACGGATTAGTATTAGTTACGATCCAAAAGCAGGTTCACCAAAAACGGCAGTCACTTAGGAAAACATCGATGTTGTGAGCAAGATCAGGAGCGAAGATCGACATGTGACATATCGCCATATTGAAGCATTATTGAGGATTTCGAGGACCTCAATTCAAAAAATTTTACGTAAAGAATTGTGTGTAAAACAATTAGTTTCCCTTGAATACAGCACCTGTTGACTGAAGAACAGAAATCAGCTAGGGTGAATTGCTGTCGAAAAACTCTAGATCGCTTCAACGCCGGAAACTCTAAAAAACGTATACAACTTGGTGATGAATCTTGGATTTACCCATACGAGCCAGAAAATAAACGCCATTCGTCTGTTTGTGTGTTCCAATGTGAAGAAAAGCCGACATAATCATCGGTTCTTGAAATGTCTCTAAAAAGATGGTCGCGAAATTTGTTTCGAAAGCAGGTCATGTAGCAACAATTCCACTACAAGATCAAAAAACTGTTACTACCAATTGGCACACGACCATTTGTTTGCCGCAAGTCATCATTGAGCTTCGAAAAACCAATCCCGAAAGACGAATTATCCTCCATCAAGACAATGCAAGTTCGCATACAGCATGCAAGACAATTCAATTTTTAACGCAACAAAACGTCGAATTGTTGGACCATCCTCCTTACAGTCCGAACCTAAGTCCTAACGATTTTTTTACCTTTTCGAAAATAAAGAACGGACTGCGTAGTCAAAGGTTCCAGTCGTCAGAAGAAGCAGTCGATGTCTTCAAAAACGCAATTTCGACTGTACCAACGACTGGAACAACTGCTTCCAAAGTTGGTTCGAGTACATGCAAAAGTGCATTAATCTTCGTTTAGAATACTTCGAAAACAATGAAGTCTTTAAAAGCTATCTACTGTTTTATTCCACTTTTATATGAAAAACTTAAAAGTCAACCCACGCAATACAGCTATTAGCAAAACAAAGTAAATGTGCGAACGTTCTTAACTCTTACTGAATTAATTTTAAAATACGAAGTAATTTTACCTTATTTTTGTATTGTGGATCTCCGCCATCCTCTAATAGTAAAAGCAATGTCTGCAAATTACCATATCGAGCTGCTACATGCACAGGCGTTTGGCCCTCTTCAGTTGTTAGATTCGGACCTGCTCCTGATTTTAATAACATTAAGGCACATCTTTCACCATCTTTTACTCTTGCGGCAATATGCAAAGGAGTTTCTCTTAACTTACCACCTAAACAATTAATAATTGTTCAATCAAAATCGAAAATTTTTAAATATATTTAAGTTAAATAGAAAAGTACCTCTAACATGAACATCGGCACCATATCCTAATAAAGTTTCAACGACGGCTGGTTTGCAAGACTCTACTGCTATGTGTAAGGCAGTGTAATTTTCCTGTGAAATAAAGAATAATTGAACGAAAAGGTTATTATAAATATAATTATACTTACGTTTGTTGTAATATCGACCTTTTCCCCTTTCTGTATTAATGTATTTATTATACCAACATGGCCATACCGGGCGGCTGTGTGAATGCTTCTTGCACCATCCTAAAATGTTTTTTAAACTAGAGTTACACACATATTTGAAATACTTATTAATACAATTTAAAGCGTTAATTATTAACTGAACGAACATTAAATATTATGAATAAAAGATACAAATTAAACATTTGGTATAATTTTACAAAGAACTTTATTGTAAAAGGATAAATACTTTTAAGTTAACTAAAAATGTACCTCTAACATGTATGTATATTGTTTCGAAATTTCGTTCATTATCAAGAGTAAATCTTTACTAAAACAAAAAAAAATGCGCTCAACCCCACAAACACAATTAAAACCCATAATATAATGGAAACGTACTAAAATTAGTGATGTCATTAACTATATATTTTGATTGTAAATTTAAATCGATGCACTGTTTGTTATAGCTGAATTTTTATCTATCAATAATCCGCAAAGGTTCACCTAGTACCAATTGAAATTTATTATAAATTATTTATAGTGCCAACTTCATCAATCCAGTCATTGATGTTGATCATTGTTCAATGGAGACGAACATTTTGCTCATAATTCTTTGTTGCTGCATGCGAAAAAACAACTAACGGATCGCAGTATCTCATCCAGATATTTTTGGATAGTGAGAGCTCCATTTTCCATTTAATAAACGTCGGTGTGTCATGCAGTACTTACAGCAGCTCATACTATTACATCATCATCCTCATATTGAGGCCTTTCCCAGGCAAATTGTAATTATTGCTTATACCGGATTTACGCCAAATAAGAATGCCCCTATTATCTGACTGCAAGGTAAATCTGGATTCGTCACTCAATAATACCCGCCCCAATTCATTATGGTCCTAATTCGTAAGCTCATTAGCCCACGCTCTACGAACTCTTTTATGCCCTGTAGTAATAGTAATACTGTAAGACAATAATTTTCGGGCATATTAGTCAGATATATGCAAACGATGCTTATAATTATGCACTTTTACGATGCTAAACTCAAAAATTCTATTTTAAATCAGTTTATGTATCGTATAAGCCATAGAGAAATTTTTGAAAAAATTTTCTTTCTCCGTGTAGGACCCGAACCTGCCATCTCATTCTCTCCGGAAATGTGCCATTAATATTAGACCACTGCATTACATATATGATGTATAAAGCGGTTAAAAGTAGAATTTTTCTGTTTCACATAATAAAAGCGAATAATTATATGCAATTAATAACTTATCGTGGGTTTTCATGTAATAACTGTTTCCATAAGGCAATTATGGCATGTTAAAGGACTCAAATTAACTGTCCTCAAAGACTAATAGTAAGGGATTTCTTGATAAACGGCATAAATGGCTCTAGTGACTTCCGATGCATAATTCCTCTGTTGAACTCAAACAAAAAAATATGCTTGAAATGCTCGTTTTCTTCTACTTGACATTCCATTTTCTTTTGTTAGTAAATAAATTAATCTTTGAACAAATTCAAAAGCTATTCAATTAAACAATTATCTTAGAAACTAAAAATACTATGAGCTTATGTATGTATTATAATATTTATATTTTTATGTTGAATTAATGTTGTATTAACTTCAATTAAATTACAACGCAATATGACACGTACAACTAATATTTTCTTATACAATTAATTTTGAATTAATTGAATCTTTGAAAATATTTAATTCCATTCTCACGTATCACAATGAGGATTTCAGCTCATTTCTGATAAATTTACGCACAAGTCAAATCTGGTGAATAAGGTGGTTGAAGCATGATTAGGGTGTTGTTTTTGACCAAAAAATCATGAACAAGCATTGATGTGTGAGCTGGTGCATTATCGTGATGCAGAACCCATGATGTTTTTTCCACAATTCCGATCGTTTGAGCCGTATTGCTTCACGCAAACGTTGCATAACTTCCTTGTAGTATTCCTTATTAACCGTACGACCTGTTGGCAAGAACTCATGATGCACCACGCCATTGTAATCGAAGAAAATAGTGAGCAAAACCTTCACGTTTGATCGAACTCGGCGTGCATTTTCTCGGCCTTTTGTAAAGCGCTTGTACCACTTATAAACACTTTTTTGAAACAAAGTGGACTGGCCGAATGCCACAGTCAACATTTCAAGTGCCTTGGAGCACTTAGTCCATTTTTAACGGAAAATTTAATACATATTCTTTGATCCATTTTTATCAAAAGTCAAAAATCGAAGAACACACACAAACGTGACTAAGTTTTTCAGTTGTCAACAACAAACTACTAATCCAAATTGGTTGATAATGCTAACATATGACTAACACATGTGCACCAACATAACAAAAAAAATTTCGATAATCGAATGTACGCAGCGCGCGAAAACTAAAAATTCACTCCTTTTGAACAAACCTCGTATATATTCATAAATATTCTGTATCTGAAAATATTAAATCTTCTTTCTCCGCAATTTGTAGATGTGGAAACTTGTATTTTTGGTAGGTATGAAAACTAGTAATATATGTACGAGATATAGCTTCAAAATGTTATAATAATATTTTGAATATTAATTAATTACAATAACATTTTGTATATATTTTTCTGTGCTATCTATGTACAAAAATTAAATATCATTCAATTTCCAAATAACCATTCAAGGAAAGGAAGTGTTATTTGCAGTAATTGCTTCGTTACTAATCCAATATTCTAAGAACGTAGCCACGAGTTGCGGAAAATTGAAAAAAAAGAAATGATGTAGGAGTCAAGGTCAGCGAATAATAAATTCCTATATCTTGATTTAAACTAACAAAGAATAACTATAACGTTAGAAAGCAGTGAAAAAGGTAACATATCATCATACCTCTAGACCTTTGCATTAACATATTTGTGCCTTATTCACGAAATACACGTATAGATCTTTAATAAAAATAAAAGAAACGAATTCAAATCCACTTTCAAGTTTATTTTTATGATTGGAAACGCAGATCGAGAATGGGAAGCAATGTAAATTATGATACGATCTACTAAAAACTGATTAATTTTGTTACTACACGCTAACTTTTTTAGTTATTTTATCTTTTCTAATTAAAAATGTGAATAGGAAAGCACGGACATTTCCTGTACTTGTAAATGCAATGAAAAGGTCATGAAATCAAGACCTGACGTTTTTGTAAAGCAATAACAATGTTAGAAATATTCTTGCCCTTTGCATACCCACTTATAACAATTCTTATCATTATTTATATTTCCTTACAAAGTAAATTTAAAATACTTCTCTTTTTATGAGTATGGTCAGTAATTTAGAACTATAAAACTTGTGCTCTTTGACATGCAAATATCTCCACTGTTGAAAGATGGACTCTGTTTAAGAAATTTACATTAAATGTAAGTTTACATAGTAATTGCTATATATTAATTCGCATTTGAATAAACTTGATTTCTGATTACTTTTAACTTAATTTCTTTGTTCTTGGCTGCCACGTAGTAAGTGTTATTTTTTTATGCAATAGTCAACTGCTGTGGTTAAAGAAATTAATAAAAAAAAGTAAATAAAACCTCTTCCCACATTAATGTTCGTACTCTGTGTACCTACTTCGACAACTAAGTTTTTACCATCAGTATACAATTAATCCCAGTATGGCACTTGAATCCACAGTAAAACTCGCACCGAACAATTTCGCACAACTTCCCCGCTAACTCATACACATTGTGCACATTATGTGTTTAGTGGTTAGCGGGGAAGTTGTGCGGAATTGAATATCTACTATTAAATCCAAAATATTTGAATGTGCAGCATAGATGCTACGTTTTAGTAAATAGTGAAAGGACACACAGGAGTGTGGCTTCCTTAGAATGAACTTTCTAGAATGTAATCACAAAATTTCGTTACTCGTTCATCATTAGATAATTCATCAAGTAACACAAAAGAAAAGAAATTATCCATTTCTATAAATGTGATTACTTATCTGCTGATGATGACAACTTAGTTGTCGTAATACGTATACGGAATACGAATATTACTACTAGTAATTTTCTTATTTTACGTTAACAATTTAGCAATATACATAATTTTGATATAGATAAAGTACAAAATTTAATGTAATTTAAAAGTAAGTAATTGCTAATGAATGGTCATTGTGGAAAATTAGTGTTTTTTTGTTTTATATATATATAGCTATTTTGCTATATTTCAGATCATTAGTGGACTGTACAAGAGATATTTGTACATATGTACGTGTAATAAACCAGGTTTGACTATTGTGATTGCGAAAGTTTTTTTTCTATCTGATTAATTATGAATTTAGGGCTCTAAATGCAGTTTTTTTTACAACGAAACAAAAAGAAATCTTTTCCATTAAGATAGTAGAGTAACTGAACGTATTTTTTACATCTGCTTTGCTCCGATATTGACAAACGGCTTTCAAGGAAACAATACTGTGGCGCCTTTGAGATCTGTTTGTATAGGGAACCTCCCTCTAACTCACTTTGGACTTGTTTTAGTTCCCTGAAGATTACGCAAAGGATCATTTAAGGTAGGAGTACGGACATTTAGTTTACTATCAATTTCAGTTGATAGGGACGTAACAACTTGTCATTTTAAAGTTTCGAATAAACATTTTGATGATAAATCCATTTATATTTCTTTCTAATTTAGCGAAATATAAAGATTGTTTTTCTTGGAAAATTCGTTTTCTTACAAGAACGAATTTCTAAATATACAGGGAACTACAGAAGTTTTGTAATAAAGTTCTACGTAATTAAAATTTGAGGTTGTGGCTATATCTATGGAAGTTAATAAGAGATAATCCACCTATCGTAATGTACGTTTTAAATCTGAATACGTATTTCAACAACTATGCTGTCATTATCAACGGTAGAAACAATAATAGTACTTGGAGCACTAGCACACACTTTACGCAAGTAAAATACATATATATGATACATAATTATTTCTAAAAATTGTAAAAGTTCTATTAAAAGACTTTTAATTTCTTATGTACCATGCATATAGGTATATTATAAATATGTACTAGCATGTTTCTTAAATAAGTACCGTTTTGGCGTAAAAAGAACACAAGTGTAATTTTTCAGCCCCTTTAGTTTTATGAGAAAGCCTGTGTCTTAATCAGTTTTGCAACATAATATTCACTAATATTAAGGCACTTATTAAATTGTTTAACCAGCTTCTGAATTCCTTACAGAAATCTGCCCTCTGATAATTTAATCGTTCTGCCATAATGTTATAAAGAACTTTCCTTGAAACTTGCAAAAACTTATCAGAGAATGACGAAATCACAAAGCGTCTGTTTCCTTGATCTTTCGCATCAATTTTCGACACTAAATCTTCAGTAATTACATTTTCATACCATTCCCTCACTCATAGTAATTTCCCTATGCATTTTACTAATCTACTAACAGATATAAATATTCAAAGCGCATGCGTGGAACTGTGACCGCAGCGCTGCAGCGGCCATATTTAAAATTATATATTATATTAGTTAAAAAATTTAGATATCTTATCACACTGGCAATAGACAATATCATCATTATTACATTATACAGGTTTTGCAACTGATTTGAACAATCTACTCGTAGTTGTAGTTAGTACACATGTGCTTTAGTTAACCTGAACGCCAACATTATGTTAAAGTACTGGATAAATATCAATGAATAAAGAAACAATAAAAGGACGTAGACAGAAAAATAACTCACTTTATTTGGCATATGTAAATAGACACCTTTCTTGAAGAGCATCATAGCACAATCGGCATGGCCATTTAGGGACGCTATATGCATCAGTGTAGATCCATCTTTCGTCCTTTCCAAAATGCTGGCTTTGAATTTGTCGGCTAAAAGTTCGATGATGGCAGCATGTCCATTTTCCGCCGCCAGATGCATTGGTGTTCGATCTTGATTGTCGGTGGCACTCGCGGAGGCTCTAACGCCGTAAAAATACTTTACCAGAGTCTCATCGCCTTCGGCCGCAGCTATATGTAAAGGCGTTTGTCCATCTCCATTTCGGATATCAACACTTGTGCCGTAATCAACTAATATTCGTACCTAAAATTAAATCAGAATTTTATTGGGGAAATTTGGGATGAATCATGTTTAATCTTCAAGAGAATATGACAATTTCAAATAATGAAATCTTTTTATACTATTTTACTATTTTTAATAAGCAAAAAACTAACAACTAAAATAAATATAAATACAATTACTGTTACTTTTCTAAAAAATTACGGGGATAGTTTGACTTGATTCCCAACAACATTTTTTGGAAGAAACTTTGAATTTACCCTGATTAATAAATTAATTATAAATAATAATAAAATATAAATTAAGGAAGGCTTAAATTCAAAATCCTAAAATGTATGATCTCCAATATTTATTTTTTAAAGGACTAAACACGTTTTAAATTGTAATACATACAGCCGGTGACACAATTATTAAGCATCAATCAACACGGATTCTCAGCATTCGGTATTAAAAGAAGAATGAATAGTCTTCCACTAGGACTCAAATAGGGTTAAAAGAAGAGTGATCGTGAAAATTTTCTAAGTAAATATGCTTAATCCTCAAAATTCGTGGCGATATTTGAAAATCTTCCCACTTTATATTTAAGACTTATTTAGTACAATGTGTTGTTATTACTTATGTATTATGACATGATTGTTACGCTGCTTCAAATCGGAACATTATATCACTTTTCGTTCCCGAGATATTGCCATTATAAGAACGCCATCATACAAAGGTCGTTTTTGGTGTGTAACTCCAAAACTAATTTTCAAAAGTGTTTGTTTCTTTGGTGTCTACTTATGTATTATGACACGATTGTTACGTTGCTTCAAATCGGAACATCTATCACTTTTCGTTCCCGAGATATTGCCATTATAAGAACGCCATCATACAAAGATAGTTTTTGGTCAGTAACTCCAAAACTAACTTTCAAAAGTGATTATTTCTTTGGAGTCTACTTATGTATTATGATATGATTGTTACGCTGCTTCAAACCGGACATTCTACCTCTTTACGTTCCCGAGATGTTGCCATTATAAGAACCCTCTGTTCTCATTTTTTTGTGGACATCGCTGTAAGTATTAATATTGCAATTTTGGGAATAATGTAATTACACAACTTTCATATTTTCAACAAATTCATTTGTGTTTATAATTTTGTAACTTGCAGGTTAGTGGAATTATTTTATTACGGCCCAACCTTCATACATTTTCTTATTCTTGATTATTGCTTCTTATAATTATTTCCGTTTAACGAATTATTATTTTTATTCTTTTGTGATATTACTAATGCCATTTTGTATGTTTAACGATAATGTTATAAGTAGTATGAAGGCACTATAGATTTCTTCCTTGTTGCTTACCCAAATGTTAGTGTAGAGTATTGATTGTTTATATTCCTTTGGCGTTATTTTAAGTACTTTAGTAACTAATTGTCGAAATAACGAGCTCGTAATTTACTACCTCCTTCTTTTCTTTATCTCTTTTTTTATTTGTACTTCATATTGATATTGATGATTGAGGTTTAAATACAGTACTTTCTCATTTCGTGTAACTATCTTCAGACAGTAAAGTTCGTCTGTCAAAAGTAAAATTCATATCGGAAGTTGGATTGGCGTCGTTCTTAGAAGTAAGGAATTTTTTCGCGACTAATTGTCGGAAAGATAAATATCATTCAATTTAATTTATCGACTTATGATATAGTTTGTGACGAAAAGCATTCGATAATTACGCTACCTCGTGGAAGAGGACGTCTATCTATTGTTCATATTGCACGAAGAAAGATTATTAACAACTCGGGATGTAAGATAAAAATCATTGTATTTTATTTGACTAATTGAGTTTTTTCTCTCCTTTTACATTTCATTTTACGATCTTTAGTTGTGGCGTAAGTTCATTTTTTTCATCTGCGTCGATCACGTTTTACAAGACCAAGAAAAGTGGTGCGAATGCAATTGTGCCACCATATTACAGACCAAATTTAATATTTCCCAGTGCCTAGAGAAAGTAGACGAGGCTTATATTATGTTCGTCAAATCGTCAGGAGTTAAAGCATTGCTAATTAGGGACAATACGATTACGTATTTCAGTGTCATACATGTAAAATATTTTATCTTAATGTCTTAAGATATTCACTACATATTAAATTATTTTTGGTTCTTGTAATTATTGAAATTCTATTGTTTTTCTCTTAATTTGATATATATTAGCATAAATTAAAATCACGTTGCTGCTATTGATATTTCAGTTATTACTTTTAGTAATCTGAATAAATTGAAAGATTGATTTTCTTTTCCTTTATTTCTTGCGACAATTGTGGCTTTCAGATTACCCGAAACGTCCCAATAGTATGTATTTGGCATCTCTGTTTCAGTATTGGTACATAACTTCCAGGAGAGTACTTACTTTACACTAATACTACCATCTAGAACAAGTTTTATATCCCTCAACAGAAAAATTATTTAGAATTAATAAGAAGAAACTTTGTTCAGGCATCATGCTAGACTGCAGCAACTTTAAATGGAGCTGAATTTTTAAAATGGCCACCACAAAGTCCATACCTGAACCCCGTCGAGAATTAGCGGACTATTATAAATAAAAATGTAGACAAACAACGAAAATTCAAAATAGGAATTGAAAAAAACAGTTTTAAGTATATGGCAAAATATCTCAGAGGAAATATGTGAAATACTAGTCTCTGCCGACGTTTCGTACCCATTTGTATGGGACATCTTCAGGGCTGAACTACTGCACTGAAACTGTCGGCAGATACACAAGGGGCGCGGTTCCAGCCCGGAAACCCAGAAGCAAATAGCATGGACCACGACCGCGGAAGTCTACGTACTAGACTAGTCTCGAATTTGCTTAAATATACCAGCGTTCTTGTAAAAGCAAGTGAAGGTCCAATAGAATACTAATATTTATTTTATAATCAATAAATATCTTCATATATTTACTTTAAGTTGAAACTTTAGCAATGCTAAATGTTTACATATATCACCGGCTGTACTTTGAGTCAAAATGCTCCTTTAAAAGCTACAATTAGTCGCTGGGTTGCACAATTCATAGGCTATGATAGGTACGAGTATCGAAATATACTGTAATTCATTAATATTTAAGTCAGAATTCTTGGAGACAGTTTATACGACAGAATCTATTTTTATTAAAATAACTTAAAATTTTACCATATCGACGTCTTTTCGTCTTGCTGCTAAGTGTAAAGCTGTGTCACCATTGGCAGCAGCAGCTCTAAGTTGATCCGATGTTTGAGAACTTAACAGTTCTCTGCACATAGATTGGTTGCCTGCCTCCACCGCGAGCAGCAAAGGGATCTTACCTTTCTAGAAACAAAAAGTAAATGCCATTGAGAAATACAAAATCATTTCCAATAATCAAAATAAACACGAAATAATCTTTTTGCAATATCCTTGATGGAGTTTCAATTTTTCGTAATTGAAAAGATATTTTTACAAGCTATGTTGTACTATTTTTTCATGCATTGAAAAATATAAAATAAACATTATTATTAAATAATTATGTCACATTAAAAGTAAACGTACTGCAGCCTCTGCTTTTTCCTTGCCTCGCTTTTTCATTTTCATTTTTAAAAGTGCAATAACGGACAGCGTCATTTTGTTTCTTATTATTGTTTTTATCAAATACTTAAAAAATACTGTAGTAAAATATAGTAAATATTTTCAGATATTAGTTAATGGGTTATTTTTTTAAATCATTTGGTTATTGCTAATATAATACACAGATACACTATGAAAAAGATCAATTCTTAAAAGCATTTATTTTTTAATAATAGGAAGTTACTCTTACTTTTTACTATAATAAATTTAATATCATATTGACGAAATGCTGCGATGGTTGCGTAAACAACGTGCAGTTTTTTGTTAAAACATACATACTGTAAATATTAGCTTTGTAATTCCTAGAGTTGGGAAGTCTTACTGCGGGTCAGGTTCGTACTGAGTACGCAGCGCCCCCACTAGTGTAATGTAATAACATAGATGAACTGTAAAAATATAAATTAGTGCCGCGCGGATCTTTACATAAGTATGATAGGACGTGCATAAAGGAAAAACGAAGCTATTGGTTGACGCAGTGTGAAAGTTAATAATGAATTTCCCGATTTATATTAATGGTGCTAATATATACTGAAAAGTTTACGATAAATAGTTGATGTGCTGAGACAAACGCAACTGTGAAAATCATATATATATACTGTGCAACACTAAAATAAGAAAACGTACGAAGCGCGGACAATTTTGCACAATCACATTCATATCAAGCGAAATAAAATGGTATCGTCAGTTCTTACTAATAAAGTTTTGGTTAGAAACTTTAAGGAAACGGACTGGGAATTTAAAAATAAACTTACTAGAAGAGAGAATTCTGTTAAAACACTAGCACATTCAGACGATCATAGACGCTATGATGAGTCCAGAACGAATTTTATACATCAGCTTGCTTAGAATTTTATATAAGAATTTACAAAAGAATACAAGCTGGTATGTCCTTTAAGTTTTCGTACTGGATTACAAGGTTGTATACGAGGATAGTTTGACAATTAGTGAGAATGACACAAAGGTGGCACTCTAATTGGTAAAACGAATGTACTGTAATGTAGGTTGCCTATTTATATGTTTACATTCCGATATTTAGATAAATCGATTCATTAGTTTATTTTTGACAGCTGATTGAAAAAGAAGCAACACGTCGTTTTGTTAAAATGGAAAAAGCAGAGTATCGTGCGGTGATTAAATACTTCGTAATTAAGAGTATGAAAGCTACCGAAATAAAAGATGAGTTGCGGGAAACATTAGGTTAATCAGCTCCATTATCCGCCACAATAAGTAGATGGGTAAATGAATTTAAACGTGGTAGAACAAGCTGTGTTGATGAAGCGCGCTCTGGAGCACCCAAAATCGTGACTTCTAAGAAATGATTATAAAAATCCATAATATTATTACGCAAGATCGACGACTCAAAGTGAGAGAGATAGCAGATATGGTAAACATTTCAACAGAAGGCGTACACCACATTTTAACGAAAGAATTGGGCCTTTCCAAGCTTTCGGCAAGATGGGTGCCGCGATTGCTTACGACTGATCAAAAGTTCACTCGTTTGCTCATTTCCAATGAGTGTTTGGACCTTTATAAGCGGAATCTGGTTGATTTTTGTAGGCGATTTGTTACTTCCGATGAAACTTGGATACACTACAGTACACCCGAAACTAAATAACAGACTAAACAGTGGTTAGAACGTGGTTCTGCACCTCCAAAGAAAGCGAAAATCACTTTATCGGCAAACAAGGTGATGGCATCAATTTTTTGGGATACAAAGGGCATTTTGCTCATTGATTACCTTCAGAAAGGTGACACAATAAACGGACAATATTATGCAGAACTTGTACAAAAATTAAATGTTGAGATTCGTGCTAAACGGCCAAGAATGGCAAAGAAAAAGATTCTGTTTCACCAAGACAACGCTCCTTCCCATACCAGCACAGTTGCGATGTCCAAAATCCACGAGTTGCATTTCCAATTAGTACCGCATGCGCCTTATTCGCCGGATCTAGCACCTTCCGACTTCCACCTTTTTCCAAAATTGAAAACGGCACTAGGTGGAAAGAAATTTTCGTCTAACGACGAGCTTATCATCTTCGTAAATGAGTACTTTGTAAACCTTCCGGAATCACATTTTAGAGATGGCATAAGGGCATTGGAGCACCGTTGGAATAAATGTATTGCTCTTTTAGGAGAATATATTGAAAAATAAAAATTATTTTGTATTTAAAAAATTCGTTTTTCTTTTCCATTCTCACTATTTGTCAAGCTACCCTCGTAGATAACGATGAAATTGAAGTTCATTTTCATCATTCTGACTTTGTAATAAGCAGAATTTTCGATATCGGTTAAACGAAAACTCTAAACTTATTCATTATTCATCAAAAGTCATTGGATGATTTAAGGATTATATCGCCTTATTTCTTCGAAAACAATAATGGAAATGCATTAACAATAGGATTATATCGTTATGTTTCGATGAACGGGAAATTTTATGAGCATTGGTTCAGGTTTCTCATGAAAAGAATAATGGTTTCAACAAGATGAAACAAAACCACGCATTATAATTATTTCAGTAGACGCTTTAAATTAACTGTTTCCTAACTGTTTGGTTTCGCAAAATGGAATGATTTTCTGGATACGATCACCTGACTTTTCCGTTTGTGAGGACGTTTAAAATTTCTAAAGCTTGTGTCTATTGCTCACGAAAAATTGCTGAATTAAAATTTGAAATTTTAATAAAAATCAGTTCCATTGAATATGCTACAGAGTACAATGCACGATTTGCTTTTAAGTTTACCAGAATGTTTAAAAGGAAAGGGGTCGTCCAGAAGTATTATTTTTAGAAAGTATGCTTTTTAATGTACATAGTTGCGCATAAAAATTATTTAAACTTTCAAAATAAAATATTCGAACCTTATTACTTTTCTAATTACCTGTTTCCGTGGCAAAATCCTGTACAATACACTTTGAACTTTAATGCTAACTTTATAGTACATATGTTATAGTGACTAAATACACATTATCGATTTTAATGCATTTCACCATGCTACAGGATGTTTGGGGTTAGCGACCGTATAATTTCAACTTTGTATTAATATATTCTGTAATATACATACATATGTAATGGTAGTAATAAAATTCCAGCGGAACATATTAAGTATGTACTCCGTAACTAGATCAAAATTTTCACGTGTAAGTACTTTATCAGTTAAAGCTTTTATGGGGCGGATCAGATTTCGTTTATAAGACGTATTTTTAGTTCATGTTTCTATTTCAATGCTTTTGCTAATTCTTCGCATCGTTCCAGAATTATTAAACGATTTTGCATATGATAATAACAATAGTAATAATAATAATATATTTATTTATTTGCCCAACACAACACAATATTCGAATTACAGGACAACGAAATGGAAATAAGAAAATATGTGAATCGTACAATAATATATGAGGGGTGTTTCCAATATTCTGGGAATTGGTGCTATAATTAAATAACGCAGAACTTATGCGCAATGTTATTGATGCCAGACAAGTCTTGACATGTTTATGCAACTATCTAGTGCAACATTGTTCAGTCTGATTCAGGTATTCGTCTGATGTAGACGCGTTTTAGTAGCACTGTTTTTGTAACCATGGAACACGCGGCAAAATCTCAAAGAGCGATAATTTTCTTTTTGTGAAAAGAAGATGTGAAAACGTCAGAAATTATTAGTCGTCTGCAAGGAGTATTTTGTGAATCTGCAGAATCAAAAAGTACTGTTTATCGGTGGATCGATCGTTTTAAAGCCGGTAGAACATCACTAGAAGACGAGCCACGCAGTGGGCGGCCAAGCACGTCGATAAATGAAAGAAACATTACTGCCGTCGAAAACCTACTGAAAGATGACAGGCGAATGACTATTCGTCAAGTTAGTGTACACCTAGGGATAGGTACACGACAATTTCATGACATCTTGCATGATTGTTTGGGCGTCAGCAAGGTTTCGACGCGCTGGGTGCCAAGGCTGTTGAACTGCCAGAACAGAAACTCAATAGGTCCGATACTTGTCGTTAACTGCAAGAGCTGTTAGCCCGTTACGGTGATGAATTTTGGCAATGAATAATAACCACTGATGAAACGTGGATTCCTTATTTCAATCCTGAGACGAAAAGTCAATACAAAGAATGGCGCAAGCCTGAAGAAGGGCCTCCACTTAAGGCGCGTGCAGTTCCGTCTGTTGGAAAGGTAATGCTTACTGCATTCTGGGATTGCGAAGGGATTAATTTCATGGATTATTGGCCGAGAGGTACTACAACCAATGCAGAATATTATTCAAATTTATTATCCGGACCACTGCGACAGGCACTAGTCAAAAAACGGCCTGGAAAGTTGCGTAAGCGTCCGTTATTGCAACAGGATAATGCATGACCACACACTGCAAGGAAAACGAAGGGTGTTTTGAACGATTTACGATGGGAATTGCACCCAGTGATTATCATTTGTTCCCAGATTTGAAAAAGCCCTTACGGGGTGTTCGATTTGAAAGTTTAACTGACGTAAAACGTGCCATAAATAGGTGGATCGACAAGACACTGAAAAACCTCTTCAAGGACGGCTTAAAAAAATTAGTTTAGCGTTGGGATAAATGTATTCAGTTAAATGGAGATTATGTTGAAAAACGACATTGTAATATTGACGAAAATTAACAAAATTATAAAAATTATATGTAATTTCCAGAACTTTGAAAACATCCCTCGCATATATCGAAATCATAATCTACATAATAAACATTAAAAGCAAAGCAACAAGATCAATTCAGTTGATACAGACACAAAACAAGAAATGAAACAAATAATAATAGAATAAAAGAAAAATAAGACAAAGTATTCTAAAATAAAGACACAATTTATACAATAGACAATTACATTGCAAAGCGAACAAAATGACCACCAATGGTCTTCTTGAAGGAATTAAAACTGGAAAAGTTAACATAAGTAGTCCTAGGCATTTTAAAGTTACTGCGCATTACGTATAACGGAGACTTAACAAGTGTGTTGGTTCGTGGAAGTGGAAGGTAGAATGTGACAGAAGGACGAGATAGAATCGTGATACAGAAAAGTTTAGTAAGCCCAAAAAGGAGAAAAATCAATTCTATTGTGAAGAAGGTTGTAAAGACTGTTGATTCATTTGTAGGTACTTTTTCAGAAAAAAAAAAAATAACTAATTTTTCGAGTATTCTTTATTATCATACAAAACGACCAGTCTTGACATTTATTTTTTAAAAATTATTTCCTGCAACTATTGGCCGTAACTGCGCCTAACATGGTCTATTCTGAATTTTCGATGAAGCGTTCGAGCATTTTAAGCGGTATTTGCCGAATAACGCGAGTAATATTGGCTTCCAATAGCTCAATCGTAGCTGGTTTATCCTTGTAGACTTTGGATTTGGACGAAGACAAAGTCCGTACTAGACTTACACCGTCGAAAATACACACTACTAGTGTGCTTTTGGCCTTCGAACCAACGATACACTAGTAGTGTGTGTTTTCGACTGTGTAAGTCTAGTTCGGATTTTGTCTTCGTGCGGATTATGCCGTGGTTCCAGGTGCGACACTGTGATTAATTATCTGCTGATGATGACAACTTTGTTGCCGAACTACGTATACAGAATATGAAAATTATTGTGGAAAGGGGTTAACCGTAATTGATTAATCATGTGTGTTAGGTTTTTGAGTTTCAACGTAAATATAAATTTAAAAGAAACAATATATGTATGTAACTATCAATACAGTTACAATATAAGAGAACCTCGTCTTATGACGAGGAGGGGTAACTAACAAAGCCATGCAGTACTATACACACACACACACACACACACTAAATATACAGTCTCGTTCCCGTGGTGGTGACAAGTCGAAACGATTTTCGATCCAAATGGATACTCACCAGAAAAAGAAACAACAAAATTTTGCAGTGTAAGGTACATTCTTAGTATATCAGCCATATACGCTATTCTTTTTTTAAATTCGCTCACGAACGTTAATTTAATGTAAGTAAGATATATGCTTTTCAAGTACTATCTAATCGATATGATGATCTCAAGCCATATGCGAAAATTAAAAATATACTAAAACCTTATTCGCACAGATTAAAATAAGCAATAAATCATGGAAGATGACATCCCATTTAAAACCAGAACATTTATAAAAGTTCAGTTGAATGACATGATATTGTTATATTCGTCTTCGAAAAAGGGTATGATAAATTTTCCGACTTCAGTTTAGAGCTTGGTACCATGCAGTGGCGTTGACATCAAAGAACATACGTTAACTACGTAATGGAAAAATTTCGTAAATCTAACAAACGATAGAGGTTCTAACCTTTCATTTATACGTGTTAATATTTATAACATATAAAATGGCAAAACTTATTTTATAAATTGTGTATTCATATCATACTTTTACACTACTATGACGACGAACAATTCTACCATATTTTATATTAGGATCTATAAACTATTGTTTATGCTGCACTAAAAAAATTCATAATTGGCATTCTTTTCTAATAAATTTTTTATAAATAATAAAATTAAAATAAAAAAACAAATAAAATGTGCTACGAAGTCTAAAATTTTTTATTTTGATTATTGTATTCCTCCTGAATAAATAAACCAATAGTTTTTAAGAATTTTTAAAAATTTGGCAATTTAGCAATTTAGTATTTTTGATTCAGTGCTTCGTTCGTTCGTTGGTTCATATATCTAACTTCATTTTAGTAGTAACGGATGTCACTTTATTTATAAATGTCAGAATTTAATTTATATTTAATCACTGAAGGTTGATATATAACCCCTTCTCACATTAAATTTCGTATTCGGTATACGTATTTCGACAACTAAATTGTCATCATCAGCAAATAATTAAACAGTGTTGCACTTGGAAAACTACGGCAAAATACCTGTACGAAAACAAATTCCGCACACGAACCGTACCGCCGAAAGCCAAAACGCACACTGTATATTCGTTTCACATGATTTTTAAAAACTGTTTTCTAGTCTACACTAAGATAAGACTAATAAAAAAAGAGGGGGTGACAGGGAAAGACAAATACCTACATGTGATTTATTGGATTGTCCCTTGTATGTCATTTAAGAGACTGACAAGAGATGAGTTATGATTGAACTCCAGGTCAGTATTCAACACATGGTCTTTGCTCTTCAAATTGTATATGCTTTCGTACGTTTCTAATTCGCCATAATTACAAACGTTCTTTATCAAATGCAAACAATCCGCGTTAACACTATGATTACATTCCAACACATCTTTTGCTACACCGGATTTTTCTGGCCGATTGAATCTTATATGCGCAATATGTTCTTTATACTGGATTTCTATTAATCGTTTTGTTTGGTCGATGTATTGTTTACTGCAATCTAGACATTTAATTCCGTAGATTCCCGATTTGTTGTTGTCCTCGACTTTGTCTTTTGCATTTCCTAGAAGGGATTTGATGGAGTTAGTGGACCGGAAGACAAAGTCGGGGACAACAAAACAATTTTTGTTTTTTCGGAAACACGCCTTGCGCTATCGTGCTCGGGGTGTTTTCAAGCAATATCAGTTTTGTAAGTAAACCGGGAAAAATATGTCCGGATATTCTGACTGCTCTTGGTATATTGTTACTGAAAATGATTTTTAAGTTATACTCGAAAAAATTGGTATTCAAACTATATTTATCATCCACAAAAGATCGCTGTGAATATTAAATAACATAAACTATATAAGCTTGCAGAATATTTAAAATCGCTATAAATAATAACTACGAGTATATATGCATTACATCAGATAGGAAAATACATTATTATTCTACTTGCGTTAGACTATTTTCTTTGGGGTTATACGAAAAATCAGGTTTATAAATACAATCCACAATCAATTCCTGCTTTGAAAGCTGGAATTATTTGTGTCATTGGTGACAAAGAGCTTCGATTATGTTAAAATGTCATTGAAAATTTTAACAAAAGAGTGGACGTCTGTGGAGCTGCAAGAGGAGGCCATTTGGCAGATCTTATTTTTCGCATATAAATGTCATAACTGATACGAGGATAGTTTGACAAGTAGTGAGAATGACACATAGGTGGCGCTCTAATTGGTAAAACAAATGCACTGTAATTTAGGTTGCCTATTTATATGTTTACATTCCGATATTTATATAAATCGGTTGATTAGTTTATATTTGACAGCTGATTGAAAGAGAAGCAACACGTGGTTTTGTTAAAATGGAAAAAGCAGAGTATCGTGCGGTGATTAAATACTTCGTAATTAAGGGTATGAAAGCTACCGAAATGAAAGATGAGTTACGGAAAACATTAGGTGAATCTGCTCCATCATCCGCCAAAATAAGTAGATGGGTAAATGAATTTAAACGTGGTAGAACAAGCTGTGTTGATGAAGCGCGCTCTGGAGCACTCAAAATCGTGACTTCTAAGGAAATGATTATAAAAATCCATAATATTATTACGCAAGATCGACGACTCAAAATGAGAGAGATAGCAGACATGGTAAACATTTCAACAGAACGCGTACACCACATTTTAACGAAAGAATCGGGCATTTCCAAGCTTTCGGCAAGATGGGTGCCGCGATTGCTTACGACTGATCAAAAGTTCATTCGTTTGCGCATTTCCAATGAGTGTTTGGACCTTTATAAGCGGAATCCGGTTGATTTTTGTAGGCGATTTGTTACTTGCGATGAAACTTGGATACGCTACAGTACACCTGAAACTAAACAACAGTCGAAACAATGGTTAGAACGTGGTTCTGCACCTCCAAAGAAAGCGAAAACCACTTTATCGGCAAATAAGGTGATGGCATCAATTTTTTGGGATTCAAAGGGCATTTTGCTCATTGATTACCTTTAGAAAGGTTTCACAATAAACGGACAATATTATGCAGAACTTGTACAAAAATTAAATGTTGAGATTCATGCTAAACGACCAGGAATGGCCACGAAAAAGATTCTGTTTCACCAAGACAACGCTCCTTTGCATACCAGCACAGTTGCGATGTCCAAAATCCACGAGTTGCATTTCCAATTAGTACCGCATGCGCCTTATTCGCCGGTTCTAGCCCCTTCTGACTGCCACCTATTTCCAAAATTGAAAACGGCACTAGGTGGAAAGAAATTTTCGTCTAACAACGAGCTTATCATCTTCGTAAATGAGTATTTTGCAAGCCTTCCGGAACCGCATTTTAGAGATGGTATAATGGCATTGGAGCACCGTTGGAATAAATGTATTGCTCTTTTAGGAGAATATATTGAAAAATAAAAATTATTTTGTATTTAAAAAATTCGTTTTTCTTTTCCATTCTCACTACTTGTCAAACTACCCTCGTACTTCAATTACCAATAAAAAGTTTTTGAAAGTGAATGCAAATTATGTGTCTTATTTATTCTTTAAAAAAACTGCGAAATTTGAAACACGCTTTATATTAAAATGTTGTCGATAATTAAGTACGATATATTATTGTATTGTTCAATATTTTGAATGAAAAATATTTAAAGTTTCGCCTTTGGAGATTGTTCAACTTTTCACTATTGAATAATAATGTAATTAAACGCAAATAGGTATAATTATCCTAAATTACAGCGATTATTTTGGTTTCGATTTTGTAGTGCTCTCGAAAACATTCTGCGTTTTTAGTTTTTCCGTTCGACCTTCGCCGGACGAAATTTGCATCAACCACGTTAATGTTTACGTAATTTGTGATAAGAGTTAATGTGCCACATAACCGGAAGGTCAAAAAGTCGACGATAGATTTATTTCTGCGATTTGAAAGAACATTGGTGGTAAAAAACCAATTTGAATACGAACATATATGCCATACGTATACTTAGGTATTATTTTTAGCCAATGCGTCAACCGTTAATTATTATTTAAAAAGAAGCACATTAATTAAAGCTACAATACGGTATCGTATTAAGGACTAAGATTTGGATCGAAAACAAATGCCTGTGCATAGAATACTGAACTAGTTGATATGAGGAGTAATGTATAATATTTCTGCTTTGCAAGAATTTGCATACGCCTCCACTTGTGAGTATTTTATGATTCCTATTTACATACTGGCGCTTAGGTAAATATTGAAAAAAAATTACTAGCCAACAACGTCGTCGATACACGTTTTATTATAAACACTAAGTTTTTACGTAGCCTATACTTGTTTAATAACATTGTTAACTGTTATCGTTTCTATTGTTAAAACTTAGCTTCCATTTTCTATAATAAAATTACTACTTAGAGAGCGCCATATGACAAAACAGGTGGCATAATCTAGTTGAACTGTCAATTGAACATTCTTTGACCTGAAAGTAGGATTTTGGGATAATAATTGACAATTTTACCAAGATGAAAGCTAAAAAGTTTTGTAACTGTATACAAAAGGCCTTATAAGAAAAAACAACAGAATGTTAAGACGTGTTCGTGCCTATCAAATGAAATAAAAATTTCTTCTAAAAATCACTATATTGTTACGTTTAAATATCTGCAATACTGCGTAATTAAATTGGAGCCACTCGCATTTCATAGAAATATTTAGAGCTATTTAGTAAGTAAAGAGAATATCCGGCTTTTTGTTTTTAAAACATTTTTTTTATAGTATTGGCATAATCCCTTACGACAACTACAAAGTCTCAGTATTCTAACCACCACAAAATCCTCAAGATTAACCAGATTTATAGGTGGTTACCTTTACCTGTTTTTCCTCGTACATATGTGTAAAGTGAAAGTTTTATTGTAGATTGGAGTTTGTGAAATATTATTATGAACTACTGCACTGAAACCAGTTTCAGTGCAGTAGTTCAGCCCTGAAGATGTCCCATACAAATGGGTACGAAACGTCGGCAGATATACTAGTGACGCGGTTCCAGCCCGGAAACCCAGAAGCAGATAGCATGGACCACGACCGCGGAAGTCTACGTACCAAATTAAATATATCCTATAGTTGTAAATATGTGTTCAAATCTATACTAGCATGTGTAATATAGAAGAGCATGGTTTAAATTTTATGTGTTTGAATTTTACTTCATTAAAACTCTAAAACTGTAAGGTGAGCCGATTTAGTTGCCAAGTACTGTATATATTTATTTTAAATAAATCTTAATAAATATAAGAATTTTCAATTTTATAAAGCATTGATTACATTGTCAAATTTAACTATAATACATATTAGATTTTTTATGATTAACTTTTCCTTGATTAATCTTTATTAATTGAACGTTTGTACTATTTCAATTATTATTAGTTTTTATGCAAACTGAGTTTCTAATGGATGTTAATTAACTCGTAAATAATTTACTTTGATGATTTAATAAACTCATTTATCGCATAAATATCTATTAATGAATAAATATACTGCTACTTATCAAATTATTCTGTCAGTAGAAGGACTTTTTTGTTAATAATAATAATTTTTCTTCCAGACATTATCTTCACCAATTTATTTGAATACATTAAGATCAGAAGAGTTTTATCAACAATCAGATACAGGTTTATGGGTGATACGAATACACGAAAGTTGGTCAAGATCAACTGTGCGAACGATATATTTAGATATTTCTACTATTGTAGGGCGTCCAGTAAGAAAAATGCGAACGAATCTTAACAAAGTTGTGCAATCCGTGCTATTGGCCTACATACGTGGAACTAATATATAGATAAAAATATAGGTTAAATGTTATTTTATTTAAATGATTTTTAATAGTAATATTAGTTCAGAAATTATCCATTACTATATACTCATTAAGAAAGATGTTGAGTAATTAGTAGACAGTATACATAACTAATTCAATTATGTCGTGGATTCTCGTAAAAGATAATATATTTAATTCTGAAAATTCATGTTATTAATTATAGAAAATCAATTAAAAATTTTTCGCATTGAACCGGGACTCGAACCTGTATTTACCGTTCTCTAAATGATTGTTTCAACCAATTAAGCCACAAAGCAGTACAGGTCGAGTGCCTTATTATGGTACAAATTACATTATGGAGCTGGTTTAATTATTTTAACGTGCAGTCAGGTTTTGATGTGAATTTTTATATATAAAAATTCAGCCTACTTATGCTTGGAATCGCAAAACTCGAAAATTAATCGGTCGATTGACTTGAAATTTTGGTACAACGTTGCATTCGAATACACGCGTGTTTTCGACGAATACCCCTCATTCAGACCGACATAGCGTTCGAGTTCAACTTCAATTTCTAATACGCCTTGCCATCGCTATGACTATCAATAAAGTGCAAGGGTAATCTTTGCAAGTATGCGGTTTGAATTTAGAAAACGATTGCTTCTCGGTCGGTCGACCGTCTGATCTTTATGTTTATGCAGAAAACAGACAAATAAAAAAATGTGGTCAATCCACTAGAATACTGCTATGTACTTTCCCGTTAATTTATATCAGACTGATCCACAGCGAGACGTAGCCGGGTTTAGCTAGTAATTATATATAAATATTTAATTAAGCACTTCACGATAGGAAATTAATGAAAATTAGTATTTCCTGTTATACTATCGATCTTACTAATTACAAAATTAATTAAAAATTTCTACATTGGAGCTGGACTCGAACTTGTATCTGCCGTTTGCTAGACGGCTGCCTTATCAATTAGGCTACTAGATAGTACAGTTTCGAGTCTCTTAATATACCATAAATTGCATATTGGAACAGATCTAATTGTTTTACCGCATAGTCAGATTTTGACGTTCATAATTGTATATAAATGCATAATTAAGTGCTTCATGATGGAAAATTACTGAAAATTAGTATTTCTTGCTATACCATCGTTGTTACAAAAATTAATTAAAGGACATTATTTTGTAAAATGATTTTCACTTGCCCAACTATAAAGTAAGCAACGGAAGTCTGAGTGAAGTCTTATATAAGAATATAGAAATTTCTACAAATGGTTACATCTGTATCCTATCTATTTTAGTATTTGAAAACCTTTCACGTTTTCTAAAATACATGTAATTGACACGATCTGTTTATTTTAACTTGGTATCTGAAATAAAAATGAAACCCAGGTACCTAATAATTTTTACTGGTAGAGTTAAATTTTCAAGAGCAATTGCTTGCAGCTCATTTTGAATAGCCTTGTAGTTCTGTTATTCGAGATAGTTGTATTCCAGCTGTGGCTTTCAAAAATTCATTATTTCAAGTTTATATTAACGGACTATATGCTAAAAGCAATCACCATCAACTACTGTGCTGTTTAAAACGTTTCATGTAATACAATGTAGCAGGTTTTCTAAAGAATTAAGTTTGGTTTAGTTTCGTCTAGAACGATAACTCAAAAGCATTTTTTTGGATATTTTGGTTGGGTTGACCGATTTCGCTTAGAACGATAATTCGAAAACATTTTTTCGGACAAATTGAAGGATTACGAGAGAAATTTAACTTTGTATAATATATTACCCTTAGTTTTATAGAGGTTGGTTGGATTGATGAATTTTGTCTAGACTGACATCTTTAAAAACATTTAACAGTTCAGAAGGATAAAGACTCCTCCCACTTTAGAATATTAATGAAGACCTTTAGTTTGAAGGATTTCTTGGTTAAGAGACTTGAAGTACGGGCTTTATTAAATGAGTATTCAAATGGTCGAACATTTTGATGAGGATATTTAAAAAGTGAAATTTATGCAGCCCAATCAAATGTTTTACGAAACTTACAATAACATATTGTTGACAAATGTCTATGAATTACTACCAAAATGTTTCAGAATAATGCCATAATTTTTGAAAGGGAGTCTTAATTATTGCTTAATACTTAATCAGTCAGCGTTGACGACTATCGAAAAATCACGGATCGAAATTTATCGTCTCTTGTCGTCACACAACCTACTATTGACAAATGTCTACGAACTATTCCCAAATGTTTCAAAATAATGCTAACATTTTTGAAACAGGGTGGTCTAGAACAATAGTAGATGTCTCAGAGTTGGAATATTAACAAAGACCTTTCATATGAAAGATGTCTTGGTCAGTAAACTAAAAGGAGGGGTTCTGTTGAATGGGTATTCCAATTATTGTACATTTTTGAAGAGATATTTAAATACAATTTATGCAATCAAATCAAGTCTCTTACGATACCTACAACAATCTACTGTTGACAAATGTCTACAAATTACTTCCTAAATGGCTCAGAATAATTCCAAAATGTTTGAAACAGGGTCGTCTAGAACGATAGTAGACATCGAAAATATTAACATTTCAGAAAAATAAGTGTCTTCGTTGGAATATTAACAAAGATTTATCATACGAAAGATTTCTTGATCAGTAGACCAGCTTATTGAATTTGTATTCAAATTATGGAACATTTTGATGAGGATATTTACAGAGTAAAATTTATGCAAGCCAAGCAAGTCTTTTCCTATATCTACAACCTAGTATTAGCGAACGTCTATAAATTGCTCTTTAAATGGTTCAGAATAATTCCAAAATTTTTGAAATAAAGCGATAATAGACATCTCGAAAACATTTGACAGTAAAGAAATGTAAAGTTTCTTCTTACTTGGGAATATTACCGAAAACTTATCATATAAAAAATGTCTTGGTCAGTAAACTGGAATGAAAGACTATACTGAATGGATTTTCAAATTATCGAACATTTCGATGAGGATATTTAAAATGTAAAATTTATGCAGCCCAATCAAATGTTTTACGAGACTTACAATAACATATTGTTGACAAATGTCTATGAATTACTACCAAAATCCTTCAGAATAATGCCATAATTTTTGAAAGAGAGTCTTAATTATTGCTTAATACTTAATCAGTCAGCGTTGACGACTATCGAAAAATCACGGATCGAAATTTATCGTCTCTTGCCGTCACATATGTTGTAGGTATAAAACCAAAAGTTTTTGCATTTTCGTCTGTACATTCTTTAGTTAGGAAAGCAAATCTAGATTATGTAGCAGAATGTAAAGTCTACATCATCTACGTCTATTAATGTTCTTTTAGAAGAATGCGAAACAGTTCCGAAATTAGTACCCCATATTCCAAACGATTTCGTTCTTACCGAATATGATTTTGAAACTTCTGAAGCTTCAAGATTTCATAAAAGCCAAAACGACCGTAAGTAGGGACAAGTTCAGTAAGCATATGCGATGAAAGCAGCACCTCGCTTCCCAGGAGCCCCAAGTGTCAAAAATTGATGTGTTCGAATATTTTCTTTTATAAATCGATTAAAAGATCAGAATATCGGTGTGTAACATTTAAAAAATTCTGCATTTTAGTATAATAAATTGATATACATATGTATCTTTTAAGGTAATTACTACAGTATTTTTTAAATTATTGAATTCGTCACATTAAATAATCCGTTGTTATCTGCATTCCAGAAAATTCACGACTGGAGTCTTTGGACCTCTCGATTAACGTGCGCACGACAATAACACAATTTTTTCACGGAATTAGTCGAATTTGAAGGATGCCAGATCGTCCCGTACCAGGCGTCCTCTCCGGCAGTAAACACGCAATCCAATAACAGATTCCCTTGTACAATACAATAAACGAACTCCCATTTTACAAGCACCAATAGACGGAAGCACACTACAAGCACAAAACAAATACACGGGAAAAATGTCTTTCAATACAAATGCCAGAACAATTGTTACAAATTCTATTTCGATCGATTTCGAAGCACTACGTACTTTCACATCATACTGTTTAACACTTTAGCCTTTTTTCTATTATTAAAGAGTTTCCGCACCTTATCACATTTCACTGTGTTTGTTATTTTGTTACTGTTGTTGTCTGAGAAACACGCGCTTTAATACTACGGATGGATATATATAAAACTTTATTGTTAAGAGAGAAGGGTGGATCTGTCTTGCCATGGGAATATTTCGGGGCGCATGTAAACAACGACCAAACAAAATTTATCTTTGGCGTTCGCCGTTTCATGCTAGTCGTGGTTGTCATTTTAACAACACGAATATATGTGATGAAAATGTATACAGTTTCAATAGTTTAGAATTGAATTGGCCATATACGAGGCGTGTTTTTTTTTAAGTAAGGGCCGTTTGAAAATCAAAACCAAACGAAAGAAAATTTTCAAAAACCAAATTTATTTTCAGATTCTACGTACGTTTCTCTATTTTTCAACTTAGATGCCAAGTTTGTTTAAACACTTATCAAGCCTTACAAATAGATTTTGAATACCCTCTTCATGGAAACTTATCGCCTGTTCTGATAACAAAAAGGTCACGGCCGTTTTCACGTCTTCGTCATCGTTGTAGTGGTTGTCGTTGAAATGATGTTTGAGATAGCCGAAAAGATGGAAATCGCTCGGCGCAAGGTCGGGGCTGTAGTGAAGGTGGCGCAAAACTTCCCAGCCAAAAGAGTCCCATAAAGCTCGGATCTGAGCTGCAATGTGAGGCCTTGCGTTGTCATGGAGTAGTAAAATTCCCTCTGTCAGCATGCCGCGTCTTTTGTTTTGAATCGTTCTGCGTAGCTTTCGCAGAGTTTGTCTGTAGGCTATCGGATTTATTGTGGGTCCGCGTTGCATGAAGTCGACCAACAAAACACCATTCCTATCCCAAAACACAGACACCATGATATTTCGCTGGGTCAAAGTCTGTTTGGCCTTGACCTTTACAGAAGAGTGTGCGCGTCTCCACTTCATGCTCTATTGCTTCGATTCGGACGTGACATGTGAAACCCACATTCCGTTTCCCGTTACGACGTATCGTAACGGGAAACGGAATGTGGGTTTCATATATAACGAAGAAGGTTATGTTGAATCTTAACTCAACTCAGTGAACATTCAAATCTTTCGTTTTTGTGGCCCTCCGTTAGTAGTTTAGGGACCCAATGGGAGCATAGTTTCTTAAACTTTAACTTTTCAGAAACGACCTTCTACAGAACTGACCCCGAGACTTCAGGAAAGTCGTTTGAAAGACTGCTTATGGTGAAGCGTTTGTCTTAAAGCATTTTCACTTCAACTGAAGCCACCATATTATCTGCGATCAAAGATGGGCGACCGGAGGGGGACTCATCATGGACGTTGTCGTGGTCAGCTTTGAAGTCTCTGACCCACTTACACTTCACAAATCTGCCGATGAATGTCTGCAGCAGACATGTTTCTTGCCGACAAAAAACGTATCACTGACCGTACCTTGCACGGGACTGGCGATTCGATAATTTTGAACATTTTAAAGACACAGACCGTACGGGTTACCTACATAGCTGCAACTAGGTACAGTTGTTCCACAGTAGTTTCCACTCTTAAAGCTCCAACTTTCGTAGATGACACGATAGCATACAATGAACCAGACATTACACTAACTCGCAAAAAAATTAAAAACCGTATCTAGTTACGTTAGTACGTGTCTATACCTAACACCCACAACTTTCCCCAAAAATACACAGAGAAACGTCTTAAAATTCTAGATATGCTTCACGATATTGTGAAATATATCATGTATTAATATTATTAATGTAAAGGTAACCAATAAATATATTCCCCTAGAAAGAGTGATACAGTAACTGTGGCATCAGAAACAAGTTAAAATTTGCAAAAAATACACAGAGAAACGTCTTGAAACTCTTGAGATGTTTCAAGTATTAGTATTGTTTACGTAAAGGTAAGTAATAAATATATTCCTCTAGAAAAAGTGATACAGTAACTGTGGCATCAGAAACGGGTTAAAACTTGCAGTAGCTAAACGATTGCAGTTCGCTAATGCGAATACTATCAGCAATAACTATTATTAACAACGATTCTTATGAACATTTTCAATTTGTTTTCATAAAATTAACATGTAAAACTACTTCAAATAATATACTCACCCCGTCTGGTTTTAATCGGATATCCTTACCGGCTGCAGCAAGTAGTGCTCTAAGAATCGCAGTTGCGGTTCCCGTTTGCCTGGAAGCCACAAGATGTACAGCTGTCTGCTGTCGAGACTGAAATAAGGTAAAATATCCGGCTTTAGACGGATTTGCACCAATAAATGGGAAGTGTTCCACTTATAAATGTTACAACATTATTTTAATAGGCTTTCGCCACAGTTTTGGCATAAACAATTATCGCGACCATAGCAACACCACTAACTTCCGTTTCATAATGTAAAACTTCAGGTTTCAGCTCTTCATCGCATAATCAGAACATGCAAGCAGATTTTGGACAGATAAAATACATGCGTGCGTTGGAATGTATTAAGAAAATTTAATAAACGTTTATTACTTCCAATGTTTGTATACAATATTTTTATATTTGTTTAAAATATGCAAGTACTATATGATGGGTTATTCAAACTTTTATTGTAATACTTTTGTATTTTACTTCTTTTCAATTGATGTAGAAGCATTTACATTTCTTTCATTTATTCATTAACTACAATAAGTTAAAATTGGTGGTATAATAATAACAATAATTTATTAGAAATTTACAAACCCAAAAATGGACTAAGTAGTCTCAGTTCTTGTTCAGCAGATATTGTCGTCACAGCAATATAAAGTGACATATATAATAAGTAAACAATTGAGAAGATTGGACATTCATCTCTGTTTGAATGTCAGAAATGCTTTATCATTTCAAACAAAATTTTGAGAACATTGAGAAGATTGGTCTCAATTAATTACATATTATAATTTAAAGCTGGATGTCGACTTGGAACCTATATTTGTATAATTTAATATACACACGAGTATGCGAGCGAAAACAGGGAATATATATACGAGGGTAGTTTGACAAGTAGTGAGAATGGAAAAGAAAAACGAATTTTTTAAATACAAAATAATTTTTATTTTTCAATATATTCTCCTAAAAGAGCAATAAATTTATTCCAACGGCGCTCCAATGCCCTTATACCATCTCTAAAATGCAATTCCGGAAGGCTTGCAAAATACTCATTTATGAAGATGATAAGCTCGTCGTTAGACGAAAATTTCTTACTACCTAGTGCCGTTTTCAATTTTGGAAAAAGGTGGAAGTCGGAAGGGGCTAGATCCGGCGTATAAGGCGCATGCGGTACTAATTGAAAATGCAACTCGTGGATTTTGGACATCGCAACTGTACTGGTATGCGAGGGAGAGTTGTCTTAGTGAAACGGAATCTTTTTCTTTGCCATTCCTGGCCGTTTAGCACGAATCTCAACATTTAATTATTGTAGAAGTTCTGCATAATATTGTCCGTTTATTGTGGCACCTTTCTGAAGGTAATCAATGAGTAAAATGCCCTTTGAATCCCAAAAAATTGATGCCATCACATTGTTTGCCAATAAAGAGGTTTTCGCTTTCTTTGGAAGTGCAGAACCACGTTCTAACCATTGTTTCGACTGTTGTTTAGTTTCGGGTGTACTGTAGTGTATTCAAGTTTCATCGCAAGTAACAAATCGCCTACAAAAATCAACCGGATTCCGCTTATAAAGGTCCAAACACTCATTGGAAATGCGGAAACGAGTGAACTTTTGATCAATCGTAAGCAATTGCGGCACCCATCTTGCCGAAAGCTTGGAAAGACCCAATTCTTTCGTTAAAATGTGGTGTTGAAATGTTTACCATGTCTGCTATCTCTCTCATTTTGAGTCGTTGACCTTGCGTAATAATATTATGGATTTTTATAATCATTTCCTTAGAAGTCACGATTTTGGGTGCTCCAGAGCGCGCTTCATCAACACAGCTTGTTCTACCACGTTTAAATTCATTTACCCATTTACTTATTGTGGCGGATGATGGAGCAGATTCACCTAATGTTTCCCGTAACTCATCTTTTATTTCGGTAGCTTTCATACCCTTAATTACGAAGTATTTAATCACCGCACGATACTCTGCTTGTTCCATTTTAACAAAACGACGTGTTGCTTCTCTTTCAATCAGCTGTCAAAAATAAATTAATCCGCCGATTTATCTAAATATCGGAATGTAAACATATAAATAGGCAACCTAAATTACAGTGCATTTGTTTTATCAATTAGAGCGCCACCTAGGCGTCATTCTCACTACTTGTCAAACTATCCTCGTATATATATATATATATATATATATATATATATATATATATACATATGTGTGTGTGTGTCTATATACATATATATATATATATATATATATATATATATATATATAAATGATTGCACGAATACTACAAAGTACACCCTTGCGCATCTACAGCTCAAGGTACCTGAATATTATTTACATTATTGTTAGCTTATCGCACTTTTGCACCAGTGGATGCTATAAAGCTACATTCTTTCTATTTAGTCAAATTAAAGTAGCTTGAAACGAACTATAATCACTGTGATTGACACGACATACGAAGCAGTGATTAAAAATTCACAGTGAATAATCACTGTGACCAATATATTCGTATCTCCACTTTACACACACTGAATGCAAGTATAGCTTCCACGGTCGTTGCAAATCAAAAGAATTATGACTCAGTCGAATATCAACCATGAAACAAGGAAATGTATTCTTCCTTTTTGGCCAAATTATGTGAATTAAAGTGTTTGTTGTAACAGTTGTAAATAGAATAAAAATTAAAATTTCGATACCAAAAATAACATTTTATTATTATTACATTTAAATATAATTTATATTTTTCAATCAAATTAATGTATCCTCGATATAAATAATCTTTTTCGTTAATTGATAATTCTGTATAACTGTTTTAACTTGTTTTGTTATTACATAGAACAAAAATGTAACTGAAATATGTACATACACTACCGTCCATATTAATTCAGACATTCGAATACATTTTAAAAAATGGAAAACAGTTAAACCAATTTATGTTGAAACTTAAAATTTTTATTGCATTGTTGTTTATAGATACATCTAAAGTATAATAATAAAAATTAAAGATTCTAACGTTAAATAAACAAAGATATTTTAAACATTCCTCTCATCGATGTAACCCCCTTTTGTGCGAAGAGTAACCCGTACAATTCGAGGCCTCTGTTTCAAGAACTCTATTCGGTATACTATTCCATTATTCTTGCAATATATTCCACAAGTGAGATATGGTACACTTTTCGGACCTCCTGTCCAAGTCATCTCATAACAATTCTTTGGGGTTTAGATCGGGGCTTCGCGGTGGCCATGTCATTATTTGTAAAGAATTATTCTTCTGTTCGCTATTTAAAAAATTCTTACATATTACTACTGAGTGTTTGGGTAGATTAAACGTAACCCGATGGTATTGCATTTTCTTACAATATTTCTAAATAACCCTCCTTTCGCAAAATACCTTCGATTCGCTTCAAATCCCCTGTGCCGGCGTAGAAAAAACAATTCCAAACAAGAACTTTATCCTTGTTTGACGGTTGGCGCTATAGAATCCTGCAACATTCTTTGCCCACTCATTCTTCTTACAAAAACACGCCTTCATTGTTCAAATATTTCAAACTTTGATTCATCAGCCCATAAGACCCTTTTCCAGTCATCCAGTGTTCAATATTTGTGCGTTTCTGCCCATTGTTGTCGTTTTGCCGGTTCCCCCGTCAAAGTAAGAGTTTTCTTATAGCAATGCATTAAGATTTGCAGCTTTTAATCTTCTATTCACCGTAGTAACAGAAATTTTTCTTGCACGGTCGCGATTCATTTCGTTTACTCAGCAATGTTATAATGCCCATTGCTGATATGAGATGTTATTCATTTACGACCTGAACGTGCCTCATCTCTTAAACTGCTTGTGGGTTGATGTCGCAGAATGAAATTTGGCACGCTAAATAACCTTCTTGATGAAAAGCAATAATTACAGAACGTTTTTCTAAAGTTGTTGGTTTTTACATATTTCGGTAGACAAGACTCTTTGGGGTGGGGCCAGTTAAGTTTCTCAAGTTTCTTGCTTGCAATATTTTCTCAAAAATAATCGTATTTATGGCGGTACGGATTATTCGCAGTGAATCATAAAATAGTTATTTGTAGGTGCTCTTATAGATATAGTTATCTGAAAATGGTTATAAATCTAGTAAAGGACCTAATATAGATATAGTATTTTTTAAAAGAGTTTACTAAATTTAGCTAGCTGTCCGAACTAATATGGACGGTAGTGTATACATATATTAATTTTCGATCTTTGATTATAATTTACTTACCCCACCAGTTGAATAGGGATCAACTCCGCGTTTCGACAGCAACAACTTGACAACATCCTCCCTGGAGTACATTGCGGAAATGTGAAGGACATTGTAATTATCCTGAAAACAAAATTTGCATAAAATGAGAATAAATTTTATCAACTGCATTGTATTTAGCATCAAATATTGTTCGTCATGTTAGATTTTAAATTCCAAATACATTTTTCATAGTTCGAAATTGCGTATCAGAAATGTAGAAAAACGTTTATGTCTACTACTTGTTTGAATGCGTCTGCATGTATGTGTGTGTATCCATTAAATTGATTAAATCATATCTATACAATGAAGGTATTCTAAACGTGACAAATTACTACCTATAGACTAAATCCAATTATGTGATGCCATTGTATTCCAAAATCGATATATTTGTAAAGTCGTTTTAATCTATATTGAACAACTATATATTTGGGAATAGTAGGTGTCATAAACTTTTTCCTGAAAATGCGTTGTAGTTGGTATAATGAATATGTAATACGGAAATTGTAAAAGTATTATTCAATGGTATATGAAATTCCTTGGAAATTAAATGAACAAATTGCCATTATTGAAGTACACATAATTTAAAAATAATTTCGTCTTCATTAATACATTAATATTATATGCATTATACGAGGGAGCGTTTTTATATTCGCGGAATGAGCGGGTTGTAGAGGGGTGAGTAGGCGCATTGGGGGCGTGGCCTGTGCAGCGACTCATGATTAGTATAAATACGAAGTTTCATTGTTATTAGACAGTTAGTCTTTGAGCTATCGTCAACCAAGTAACATAATCAGGAGTGAAAAGTGAAATATGGAAAAAATCGAATATCGTGTCGTTATAAAGTTCCTTACCAGGCAAGGAAAATCAGTCGCGACCATAATGAATGAGATGTCATTGGTTTACGGCGACTCTTGCCCAGGAAAAACCATGGTGTACAAGTGGCATAGTTTATGTAAACAAGGAAGGGAATCCCTTGAAGACGACCCGAGGCCGGGCAGGAGCATTGAGGTGACCACGCCAGCACTTATCCAAAAAGTTGAACAAATTGTACTCGAAGATGCTCGACTAAAGAAGAACAACTCGCAGAAATGGATGGAGTATCCGATACAACAATTTTTAAAATCCTACACGATCATCTCGGCATGTCTAAGGTCAGCGCAAGATGGGTGCCGAGAATGCTCACGCCGCCGCAAAAACAACAGCGCGTAGAGTGTTCGCGTGCATTTTTGGACCTTTGGAATGAAGACAAGGATGGTGTATTGAGTGGAATTGTTACTGGAGACGAAACTTGTGTTCATCATTATGAACCTGAGTCCAAACAAGACTCCATGCAGTGGCATAAAAAGGGCACAGCACCTTCCAAGAAATTTAAAGTGTCACAATCAGCTGGGAAACCCATGGCAACGGCATTTTGGGACTCGGAAGGGATATTGTTGATTGATTATAAAGATAAAGGTGTTTCTATAACCGGAGAATATTACGCTTCAATATTAGAGCGACTAAAAGAAGCCATTGAAGAGAAAAGACGGGGAAAATTGACAAAAGGTGTTCGCGCTTTTGCACGACAACGGGCCCGTCCACAAGAGCCGCGTTGCGTTAGCTGCCCTGCATAAGGTGGGCTTCGAAGTTGTGAATCACCCACCCTACAGCCCAGACCTGGCCCCGAGTGATTATTACCTGTTTCCGAAAATGAAAAAAGAGCTGCGGGGTAAAAAATTTACTGCCGATGATGAAGTCAAGGAGGCAGTTTCGGCGTATTTTGCAGATAAAGAGAAATCATTTTTTTATGAGGGTATAAATAAATTAATTGAAAGATGTGAAAAATGTATCCGTCTTGCAGGTGAATATATTGAAAAAGAAAAATAATTTGGGTTTTTTATTTCCACCCCTTGTCCCCCTTTCCACGAATATAAAAACGCTCCCTCGTATGTTCATTTTTTACTTAAATAACACAAGCATACAGGGTATTAGACTCGAGCAACCAAAAGTTATTTCGAATGTAACTTGTGGCGCTGAAAACGAATCTTCAATCCGTTTTTTAAGATTGGTTTAAGTTTTCGAGATATTCAATCAATTCGTTTTTTACAATTTTTGACAATTAATATTTTTTTCATTTAATTTTATTCAATTAAACGTGATCAATCAGAAATGAAGAGCGGTTGAGTTGAGTCACTTGTACGAGGATAGCCGTTTATATTTCGGAAACTGGCAACACTGTTAGTGTTGCCCCCGATTTGATGATGGCATCGTGAAGTTTGTTTTTAACAATATATTTACCTTAACAGTTTTATTATCCGGTCGCTATTTGTATTGTTGACAGTAACTTGAAAATTTTATTTCAGCGAAAAAATGGAATTAACTCGTGAACATTTTCGTGCAATTATTTTTCATAACTTTCGGCGAGAGTTATCTCAACGAGAATGCATCGACGAGCTGAATTCTTTACATGGTGATGATGTACCATCGAAAACTACAGTATATCGTTGGTATAGTGAATTCAAACTTGGACGGCGTTCTTCGGATGATGAATTTCGTGAAGGTCGTCCTACAAATGTTGTGTCGGAAAACATTAATAAAGTGATTGAATTGATAATGCAAGACCATCATGTGACATACCGTGAGATCGAGGCATGTCTAGGTATTAGTAACAGCAGCGTGCATAAGATCCTGCATGAACATTTAGCCGTTATGAATCTCTGCTCACGTTGGGTACCACATAATTTAACAACCGCTCAAAAAAGAACTCCCGCCGATTGGTGCTAAGAAATGCACAAAAAATACAATAGCGGTGCTTCAAATAACATTTATAAAGTTGTTACAGGTGTTGAATCTTGGATCTATACGAATGAGCCTGATAGCCAACAGCAGTCGACTCTGTGGGTATTCCAAGATGAGCCAAGACCAACAAAAGTTGTTTGCGCTCGAAGCACATCAAAATAAATGGTCGCCTGTTTATTCGGAAAAACTGGTCACGTTGCAACTGTGCCTTTAGAGAGTTGTAGAACGGTCAATTCCGAATGGTGCACAACTATTTGTTTGCCAAAAGTTTTTGAAGAAATAAGGGAAACAAACCGAAAACGACAGATCATTCTTCACCATGACAATGGGAGCTCTCACAGGTCGGTTCAAACAATTGACTATTTGATCGGGCAAAACGTTGATTTGATGAGCCATCCGCCGTAGACCCCTGATCTAGCACCCTGTGATTTGTTTTTGTTCCCGCACGTGAAGAATAAACTTCGTAGTCAACGGTTTTCTACGCCGAAAGAGACAATTGAGGCATTCAACACTCATATTTTGGAGTTACCGCCTTCACACTGGCAGCAATGCTTTTCGGATTCAAATGCAAAGTGCATAAATTTTCAAGGAGAATATTTTGAAATGCAATAAAGCTATTTTCGATAATAAATTTTTTTTAAATTGTTATTCCCGAAATATAAACGGTTACCCTCGTATCGTATTCTATTAGGTGCAGTACAACCATGTGTGTTAAACATTTTATATACATGTGATATACTGATGACTATAGTCGCCACTTTTGCTGACGTCTCATTCACATCCAATAGCAATTTCTAGAAATCTTCTGAAGAATTTGAGTAAAATGCAACAGTAAAATTAAAGGTAAAAACATAAATTTTAATTAGATTTTTTTTTTACTTTATTGGAGAATATAAATTCTATATCAAACATTATGTGTGTAATTACATTTTTTCAACGTCGTATTAACGTGACAGTCTTAATATTTACGGCTATATTTTATTACTTCAAATTAATGCTACCCCGCATATTGATCCATTATTAAGTACGAAAGTAAAATGTTTTACTACAATTTAGGGCGAAACGAAACACCGCGCTATTTCGAATAATTTTTCAAGAAACACTGACTTAGGCGCTTACAATTAAGTTTGCAATGAATCACGTGTCGTTGAATGCAAACTTCAGAAACTTTCTCATTATTAGATTGCGTGTCACCTGACCTGCGAACAATGTACAATATTAACATTAAGTATTCGTAAGTATTCTTTCCGAGAATGCCTAGTTCCTTTTAAAAAGAACGAAGATGAATTTTGCGTAGCACAGTAAATGACTGCCCTCGGAAATGCTCAAACGTAGTGACTTAACATTTGGTAGATACAGATTGAACTTGTGATAATGAACACGTATTTTATATAGGGGATATTTACTATACTTGCGTTGTAAGCAAAAACTCAGAATAAATAGAATAACGTCCTTGACAACTAAATCTATATAAGTAAAATTATTCTTGCAATTATCAGGTTGTTACATATGAAATGTCCGATTTTTTAAGGAATAAAAAAAGTCTAAATTTAAAAAAATATAAATATTTATTCTGCAAAATAGTCTTCATTTACATCAATAGTTTGTTTCCAACGGCCTGGAAGCTGAAAAATTCCCTTTGAAAAGAAATCTAGGTTTTGACGGCTCACATATTGCTCAAACACTGCTATTACAGACTCCCGGTCAGGGAAGTCCCTATTTTTTAAGTGATTGTCTAAACTTCGAAAAAATGAAAATCAGTTGGCGAAAGGACAGGTGAATAAGGTGGGTGAGGGAGAATTTCGTAACCAAATACCGAAAGTTTTTGGATTATCTGTCGTGCAACATGAGGTCTTGCATTATCATGAAGAAATATGGGCCCATGTCTATTGACTAGTGAGGGGTGCAAGCGGCTCAATTTTCCATGCGTAGTTTCCAGTTCGGCACAATAGAACGCTGCCGTGATGGTTTCACCAGGTTGCAAAAATGAATAGTGAATAATACAATTACTGGTCCAGCATACAGTCACCATAATCTTTCGCGGGTGAAGTGATGCTCGTGCATGCTGTCTTGGTGCTTCACCTCGATCTAACCATTGTCCTGACCGTCTCCGATTATAATAAAGTATCCACTTTTCGTCACACGTTACCACTCGATGAAGAAACGGTTCAACTTTCTGTCGATTAGCCAAAGAAGTAGCCACCTCTAATCGACGGAGCTTATTGGCTTCCGTTAATTGGTGCGGCACCTATCGATCGAGTTTCTTCACTTTGCCAATCGAAGAAAGGTGACGACTAATGGTGGCAATGGACACTTGAAATGTTTCTGCAAGGCTACGCACTGTTGACGACGGATTACTTTCAACTTCTACACGCAGCTCGTCGTCATTAACGGTGCTACGCGCATATCCGCGAGGCTCATTTTCCAAATCAAAATTTCCCTCGCTGAATTTTTTAAACCATCGCCGTAATGTGCGTTCATTACACGTGGTTTCACTGAACGTCTGATTAATTTCTCGCGTTGCTGCAGCTGCATTTAATCCCTTTTTAAATTGAAAGAGGTAAATTGCCCGAATATCTCTTGCCGACAGAATTTCCATAGGCGAGACAAGGACAGGTGTATTAATCTTTCCAAGAAATGAAACAGGTACACACTTCAAAATAAATACCCTTTTCTACAAATACAATAATAATTTTTATCAAAAACATACACGTCTTCATACAGGTGCGATTCAGTTCAGACTCAAGGAAAAAAAGGACATTACATTTGTAACAACCTGATATAATAAGGAACTCACTGAAAAATCGGGGCGTTTTTGGTCTCTAAAATGAAAATACTTTGAAAAAAAAACTAAACTGTTAAGCATATATCGAAGTTATTTTAATTGTTGTTTAATTGGGAAAAGATTGATGAATAGTATACCTAGCTTATATAAGAACACCAGAAATTATGTAAGAACTAATAACATGGAATCAGAAGAATTCGTGACGAGGGAGGGAGAGACAGGGAGTAATATTGAACGCAACGCTCTTGAATATCATACTTAAAGACATCAAAGAACAAGCCAAGTCGTTCCACGAGGGTATAGATATTTGGAGCCGGTTTACACATCAGAGTGCGCGTTTGCGGATGACCTTATGATATTTGGCGGGAATAATAATGCGCTACAAGAAAACCTAGTAATATGGAGCAGAGCGCTCAATAAACGCAATCTAAAGATAAATATAGAAAAGACCAAAATTATGGTATTCGGGAAGAACAAGACTCAAACCAGCATGCGGATCTATGGTACAGAAATTGAGCAGACGGACAGCTACAAATATCTAGGAGTTACCATACAAAAAGATGGGAAAAAGCAGAAATAAACAACAGAATTGAAGGAGCAAACAAAGTGTACTATGCGCTGAATAATGCACTCATCGGGAAAAAAGAAATAAACAAAAAAAAATAACGGTATCCTAAACGGTCTTTAAACCCATATTGATCTTTGGATGTGAAAGCTGGACGCTCACCAAGAAACAAGAGTCGAAAATACAAGCAACGGAAATGAAGTTCCTGAGAGGGATAGTGGGAATCACAAGAAGAGACCAAATGAGAAATGAGGTAATAAGAGAAATGTTGGAAGTTGAATCAATGAAGGGGTCAATAGAAAAACAACAAATGAGATGGTTTGGTCATTTAATCAGAATAGGACCTAACACACAAACAAAAAGGATATGGCAAGCAAAGACAAATACAAAGAGACAGAGAGGAAGACCAAGGAGGAGATGGGACGAGACAATGGAGGAAATACTAAGGAAGAAAGACAGAAATTGGCAAGAGACCAAGATATTGGCGCGAGACAAAAGGAAATGGGCAGAATTAGGGCAATGGGCAAATAAGTACAGTGAGATGAGAAAGTGACAATCAAATGGTTAACTAGTTTCAGTCAGTCGTCTACTAACTGTGTACAAGTTTCCATCCCATTCTGGCAGTCAAAAGAAATTGAACATGCTGCCGTTTGTGAAATGAGGGCCGTAATTCGTTATTTGAACGATAAAAATGTGCAGCTAATAGAAATTTTTAGGCAAATCCAAGACGTGTACGGTGATATGATGGATGAGTCATCTATGGATCTTCGTTGCCGAAATTTTAACGCTGGAAGGAAGAATGTCCATGATGTATGATTTGTTATAGTCTGTCGACGAACTGATTAAGCGAGATAGGTGTTTGACTATAACGTTAGTTAGAATTTTCCAAACGTGTCTCTATTATTATCCAAAAAACTGTACAATTCGCTGTAGTATTGTGTCATTAGTATGCCTTCCAGTGCTGACTCAGTCATACTCCTACGTTGAGGTGAAAATATGTTGGTGTATTTGGAATAGGAGCGTTCTGCGTGCAATGATGTGAATTTAAAAAGTACGTTCGCATCATATTCGCACTCTTGGTTTTCAGTTAAACTCTTGTCTATACGCACTATTGTTTAAAAATCGGGATTATTATTTATAATCGCACACAATTTATCAATTGTTAATATTCCTATACTATCTGTTAGTTTTCCTAACGAGGTTTTGAGCTACTCGTAATATACTATATTTAGCATTTCATGTAATAACAGTTTGGTATTCTCTAATTTGGAAATAGTATCTAAAAGAATTGAATAATTTTCGGAAATTTGCTCTATTTGAGAATGGATTTCGGTATCTGAAATCAGCCGCTGACTTACTGAAATTGTTTGAGCATCTTCCGGATTTAAATTTAAAATACAAGGTTTAATAACGTGTAAGAAGTTCTCATAATATAAAACAGCTTTAAGCCACGTTCCCCATCTCATCAATACCTACATACTTACTACTGGATAACTGTTTCTAATAAATTCAGCTACAAGGTGACATGCATGGAGCAAACAGGTTACATGAAGCAGTTAAGGATAAGATTGTTTTAGTAACTTTACAGCTTTAACCATATTCGTACCCCCATTTGTAACCAACATTACAAGTTGGGTTGCCGACGTATTGAACTTCCCAAAGGATATGTTTTATAGTTTCTACTATCCTTTCTGCGTTTGGTTTTTGTAATATTCTACTACCTAAAAGAAGAGCAAAGGAAATCTCATCGCTTTTTAAAGTGCGCACTAACACACTTAAAATACTATTCTTGCTTGCATCCGTTGTTTTATTTACCATCAGCCATATTTTTTATCTTTTAACTCTGCTTTTATTTGAACCGTAATCTTGTTGTTCACCTGAGGAAAATTATGCTGTAATTGACCTCTTGTTGGCAATCTCCATTCCGAAAATCGGTTAAGAGATCTATTAGGATTCGTCGAACATAACAAAGAATGCCGTCGATTCGCCATCATCAATCTAATCCGGCATTCATACACATACCATACGCATATGAATCTCGACTTCGAGTATATCCGACCGCTTTCGAAATATATCATCGCCGACAATGAGTACGCACTCGTTTCTGCAGGCTTAATTATAAATACATTTCCTCATTTTCACATTCATTTAGTTATCTTGTCAGTTTGATAATGAAGCTATCTTACCGAAACATATCTTAGAGAATTCTAATAAATTCGTGAAACAGTTAAAATCGAATTTTTTTAAATAATTTTATGAAATATTTGAATAAATAATTATTTATTTGCTAAAATCTGTAAGAATTCCAAATGGGCGTATTTCTTATATGAAATGAAGATTTAATTCAAAAAATTGTCATTTTAGACTTGGTCAGCGTTCTAATGTTTTTACTTTAATATTTATCAAATAATATTTCTAAGAATTTATTACTCTAAACTAAGATAAGTACATTTTGTATTAATTAGGTAATATTGTTTACTAAATTTCAAACAACTTGAGTCGCTTATCAGGATGAAGAGAGTTCAGTCAAATTAATTTTTGGTCCACACAATATTTAATCAACATAAAGTTTTAAGACTTCCAATTGAAAACAAATGATTATAACACGAAATTCTAATTATTTCTTTACTTTTACTGTGTTGAATACACTCATACACAGTGTGTATCAGCCAAATGGAATAAATTCGATAATAATTAAATGGAAGGGTGTTCGAAAAAACGCTCGGACACATCGATTGGGATTTTTAGTTGCGTATTTTTTTAAATAAAAAGTTTATATACAGGGTGTGTCATGTAAATGTGGTCAATACCAACTTTCTTATTTTAAATGCAACACCCTGTCAAATATTAAATTTTTGGATTCTTTAGAAAATTTTAGACATATTTCATGTACAATGTCCTATACCTATCTTCGACTGTTTCGGAAATATTAAATGTTTTCAGATTAATTTGAAAAATTTTTGATAATGTAAAAAATAACAAGAAAAACATTAATGTCACTGTAGGAGATGTTCAAAGTGTTCGCCGCAAACGTCTTGACAACATCCTAATCTTAAATAAAAATTTTTTTAACGCTGCTCAACATCTCAGGTATGACCGATCTAATCGCAACTATTATTCGTCTTCTTAAGTCAGCTAAGTCGAGGGGTTTAGTTTTGTATACTATACTCTTGACATATACCCATAAGAAGAAGTCTAATGGCTGTAGATAAGGGGATCGTGCTGGCCATTCCATCGATCCTCGCCTACCTATCCACCTATTCGGGAATATTTGATTGAGGTACTGCCGGACATTGATTTGGTAATGGGGTGGTGCTCCATCTTGCTGGAACCACATCGTATTTGCTGGAACTTGTGGGTTTGCTAGATCAGGATATAAGTTTGTCAAAGCTGGCACGAGATTATTTTGAAGAAATGCTAAATAATTGTCGCCATTCAAATTTCCATCAATGAAAAAAGGACCTACGATATGATCTCCAACAATTTCTGCCCAAACCTTCTCAGGGTATTGCGTATGTTCTTCCCCCATCCAGTGAGGATTTTCCCTGGACCAATAGCGGCAATTTTGACGATTAGCATGACCGTGAAGCGTAAAGGTACACTCATCAGAAAATAAAATATGTTCGAATTGGATCACATTGTTATCTAACATTGTCATCAATTGTTCACAAAAATACGTTCTCCTATCAAAGTCGTCTTCCATGAGCTCCTGAGTTGGTATAATTTTATAGGGATGCATTTTATTTTCTTTTAATGTGCGAGTAATCGATGAATGGCAAACATCGAATATTGACGCTGCTTGTCTACTAGAAGTATGCTGGTTTTCTTCAAACTCATGCACAATATCCAGTTTGGTATCATTACTTACTGCATTCGCAGCTGCTTTTTTTATTTGCCTTACATGTCCAAACTCGCGAAACTGCTTTTCTATTTTACTAATTGTTCCTTGGGATATAGGCGGTAAATTTGGAAATTTCTCATGAAATAAGTGAGCAACTTCCATTTGTATCCGTGTGTTATCTCCATAACCAATCATCTGCAGAATTGTTATTTTGTGCATTTCTGTTAAATGAACTATTCAAACAGTTATGACACTGACAACACTATGACACTGACAACACTTTGCTAAGGCAAGGTATTTTAAAACGAAGTACAAGTACAATTAAAAATTTTCACTTAATAGTTCGGTAAACAAACTATTATGTGAAAATCTTATTTTAATTGTAAACAAAATTATTAATCTGAAAACATTTAATATTTCCGAAACAGTCGAAGATAGGTATAGAACATTGTACATGAAATATGTCTGGAATTTTCTAAAGAATCCAAAAATTTAATATTTGACAGGGTATTGCATTTAAAATAAGAAAGTTGGTATTGACCACTTTTACATGACACAGCCTGTATATAAACTTTTTATTTAAAAAAATACGCAACTAAAAATCCCAATCGACGTGTCCGAGCGTTTTTTCGAACACTCTTCCATTTAATTATTATCGAATTTATTCCATTTGGCTGATACACACTGTATGTACGTAGTAAGTAAACTGTGTCTTTCTATCGTGTGTATAATTCCATATATACTTCTGCATACAAAAATAATCGATTTAGCATGTTTGCTGGATTGTAGACTACTAATACAGGATTTACATTAACCGAAAAGTAAACAGTAGTATGCATAGTCTTTCAGTCTAGCATGCAAATATTTTTCTCCATTTTGAATGTGAGTAGTAGTAATCGTTTCTGAATAGAATATTTAAATTCTTGCGCTTTATTATATCAGATTGGTGCATAAGTTCGTAGCGTGTTTGGTTTTCAAGGTGCGAGTGCCTTGAAAACAAAATTGTTGAACATATGTCAGCTACTTTAAAGTTGCATTATAGTTAAATTGAATATTTTCTATGTGTGAATTTGACCAATGATTGTTTTACTTATTAATAAAAGGAAATAGAATGTTAAGTAGAAAAAAACGAGCATTTTCGATACGTCTTTTGCTCGAGTTTAACAAAGGAGCTGTATTGGAAGACGCTAACATCATTTGTGTTGTTTACGGAGAATATGTAATTAGGGAGAATACAGCACGAAAATGGTTGTCTTGATTTAAAGAGGGTCATTTTAACATAGACGATTCTCAATATTCAGGAAGACCATCGGACTTCAATGAAGATCGTCTCATCGCTTTAATTCATGATTATTCACGACAATCAATGCGGGAATTGCCAATAATAGCAGACAGAAAATGTTAAATTTTCCAATAGATTTAGTTATGATATTACTTACTGCTACTTCTAGGATCCTCTAGGCTCTAACTTGGGTCCACTTCTATTCACTTTTTACATTAACTTATTTTGTTCTTGCGTTGCTTTGGTTAACGCCGATGATATATAAGTTCTACTTTAAAGTTGGTAGTGCTAGTGATGTTGCAGACGTACAATGTTCTCAAATATTTTAGTTGATTGGTGTACTTACTATTTTGCAATTAAATATTAACATGACTAAATGCTGTTTTGTTACTTACTCTGTCTTTCTCTCTCTCTCTATGTATATATATATATATATATATATATATATATGTATGTATATATATATAATAATAATTACGTATCCATTGAAGGTGCTACCACTGACCTATGAAATCATTTTATACAGTCTTTACTTTTAATGACCATATTGAATCACTAGCCGCTCATGATTGCGTGTCTTTGGGTTTCATTATTAGAACTTTTCGCCAGTTTAGAAGATATGGACAAAGTTTTAAAATGAAATACACATCTCTCCTATAATATCCTACAAACAGTATTTTGTGAGAATTAAATGAAAGTTTTTTAAATTTCCCTCATTCAACATTGATGAGTTTGCCCTGCTACTGGAATAAATCATGATTTCCTCCGAAAACATAATTTTGTTATTCTGGGATCGCATTGGAATGGTCAGTGTTCTAGGTGTTTACGTAGTCTACTTCGTAACAAGGTTGTTTGTGAATTTTTATCATCTAAATTACAATTTTATGTACGAGGGAGCGTTTTTATATTTGCGGAATGAGTGGGTTGTAGAGGGGTGAGTAGGCGCATTGGGGGCGTGGCCTGTGCAGCGACTTATGATTAGTATAAATACGAAGTTTCATTGTTATTAGACAATTAGTCTTTGAGCTATCGTCAACCAAGTAACATAATCAGTGAAAAGTGAAATATGGAAAAAATCGAATATCGTGCCGTTATAAAGTTCCTTACCAGGCAAGGAAAATCAGTCGCGACCATAATGAATGAGATGTCATTGGTTTACGGCGACTCTTGTCCAGGAAAAACCATGGTGTACAAGTGGCATAGTTTATTTAAACAAGGAAGGAATCCCTTGAAGACGACCCGAGGCCGGGCAGGAGCATTGAGGTGACCACGAAAGCACTTATCCAAAAACTTGAACAAATTGTACTCGAAGATGCTTGACTAAAGAAGAAACAACTCGCAGAAATGGTTGGAGTATCCGATACAACAATTTTTAAAATCCTACACGATCATCTCGGCATGTCTAAGGTCAGCGCAAGATGGGTGCCGAGAATGCTCACGCCGCCGCAAAAACAACAGCGCGTAGAGTGTTCGCGTGCATTTTTGGACCTCTGTAATGAAGACAAGGATGGTGTATTGAGTGGAATTGTTACTGGAGACGAAACTTGGGTTCACCATTATGAACCTGAGTCCAAACAAGACTCCATGCAGTGGCATAAAAAGGGCACAGCACCTCCCAAGAAATTTAAAGTGTCACAATCAGCTGGGAAACTCATGGCAACGGTATTTTGGGACTCGGAAGGAATATTGTTGATTGATTATAAAGATAAAGGTGTTTCTATAACCGGAGAATATTGCGCTTCAATATTAGAGCGACTAAAAGAAGCCATTAAAGAGAAAAAACGGGGGAAATTGACAAAAGGTGTTCTGCTTTTGCACGACAACGCGCCCGTCCACAAGAGCCGCGTTGCGTTAGCTGCCCTGCATAAGGTGGGCTTCGAAATTGTGAATCACCCACCCTAGAGCCCAGACCTGGCCCCGAGTGATTATTACCTGTTTCCGAAAATGAAAAAAGAGCTGCGGGGTAAAAAATTTACTGCCGATGATGAAGTCAAGGAGGCAGTTTCGGCGTATTTTGCAGATAAAGAGAAATCATTTTTTTATGAGGGTATAAATAAATTAATTGAAAGATGTGAAAAATGTACCCGTCTTGCAGGTGAATATATTGAAAAAGAAAAATAATTTGGTTTTTTTATTTCCACCCCTTGTCCCCCATTCCGCGAATATAAAAACGCTCCCTCGTACTATGACTAGTAGATACAGTTCCAGAGAAAATCTCTTGTGACTGTGGTGTATATGAGCGCCGAGCGAAGTCTTGGATGATGTGGTTTTATAGTATTATACCTCTGATCTTATTGATTATTTATTATTTGATAATTTCCGTTATATTTGACTCTATTTGGTTTATATATTTTTTTGTTACAGTAAATTGCTTGGTTTGTAACTCTGTTGGATTCAATAAAAAATTATTATTATTATTATCATCAGAAACACACTGCTTTCCCAGCCTTCAAGAAATTGTTGAATCTGATTTTCTTTATTATCTTCAGATTTTGGAGGATTTAATTTTTAAACAAGATAGTACATATCTTATGTGGGAATGCATGCTTAAATTATTTAACAATACAATATTTAACAGAAACTCATCGAATTTAAATTTTGATGTTACGGAAATATGTATAGAAGTCAGGTGGCAGGTGTTTTAAACAGAATTACCATCTGGAATTTCCTGAATATATCACGAGGAACTGTGTCCAAAATTTATGCACAATTCTGAGATCTTGGACACGTTAAACAAAAGAAAAAGAGCTTCAATTCGTAAAGGATGTAAAGGTATATATTTTATGATATGTGTAAAATAATCCATTGCCTAGTTCACGTTATATTGAACCAGAGAAAAATATTTGTCATAGAACTTGCTTGAAGTGTCTTCATGATGAAAATGTATCCCTTCAAAATGACTTTTACCCAGGAACTAACAGAAGACTATTCAAACCGTAGATTGCAGTTCTGGTAAGAAATAATGAACAAGCGTCTTCATGATGAAAAAATGTATCCTTTCAAAATGACGTTTACCCAGGAACTAACAGAAGACGTTTCAAACCTTAGATTGCAGTTCTGGTAAGAAATAATGGACAAGCTGGATAGAAATGAGATAGTTCTTGATAAAATTATTTTTTTTGACGAATCAACTTTCAATTCAATTTGGAATTAAATTTTCAAAATTGTAGGTATTAACGAGTATAGAACCCGCATTGGATATGTGAAACACATACCCAATATCTTCAAAAGACAAAACACTCAGACAGATATCATCGGAAAACATATGATTGAACCAATTTTTATTCAAGAAAATTTGATACGTAAAAAATATCTAAATTTACTTAGAGATGAAGTTGTTTCTGTGCTGACGAATTTATATCCACACACCATAGATTCGAACCTTAGAATGAAAATGTTTGGTTTCAACAAGATGGCAACACCTTACCATGCTCTAATTACAAGAAACTATGTAAATGAAATCTTTATGAATTGATGCATTGGACGAAGAGCTACCATTAAGTGGTCAGCTGAATCGCCAGATCATAGATTTATATTTCTTTTTATGGGGTTGTCTCAAAAGTGAAATATGTGTAACGAAATCAGATAACATTAATGATCTCGATGATAAAGTACGCTCAGAAATTCAAAATATTTTACCTCAAGTTTTAAAGAAAGTTTGGCAGGTATTTTACTAAATACTAGGCTTTTTGTCATGAAATCAATGGGAAACACTTTAAACATTTAATACGCTAATGCAAACAAGGAGATCTGTAAAAAAATATGTGATGTTATATATATATATATATATATATATATATATATATATATATATATATATATATATATGATGTTTTAAGACTATTTACATTAAGTCATTTAAAAATCATTATCTTTATTGCTATCTGCTTCTGGGCTTCAGGGCTGGAACCGCGTCACTTGTATATCTGCCGACGTTTCGTACCAATTTGTATAGGACATCTTCACGGCTGAACTACTGCACTACTGCACTGAAACCAGTTTCAGTGCAGTAGTTCGACCCTGAAGATGTACTACTGCACTACTGCACTGAAACCAGTTTCAGTGCAGTAGTTCGACCCTGAAGATGTACTACTGCACTACTGCACTGAAACCAGTTTCAGTGCAGTAGTTCAGCCCTGAAGATATTCCATACAAATGGGCACGAAACGTCGGCAGATATACAAGTGACGCGGTTCCAGCCCGGAAGCCCAGAAGCAGATCGTATGGACCACGACCGCGGAAGTCTACGTACCAGACATTATCTTTATTATTTAAACCATGGAATGTGTATTGTAGATTATTAAAGATACGTTCAATAAGGATTAAAAATATATATTTAAATATACAGGCTGATCCATTTAACAAATCTCACTAACTAATTGCTGTAAATACATGAATCACCCCGTACATACAAACCTTTACTTAAAAGACGTTAAATTTCGTTTAAAAATTGACCTGTCTGAGCATTTTTTATTCGAAAATAACGTCAAAAATAAATTTATTCCATAACTGCTATCCACTCTGTATGAACTACTTTGCTTTAATACCAACCACGCTTTCTGGAATTCAGATAAGCATAGCATATTTGGGTCTAAATAAAACGATTGATACGTACATGTACCTGGTTTTAATGTAAAATGATACGATCTATAATTATACAAAATTATTCATTATTAATAACAACCTATCTGCCGTAAAGGTCTTGTATAGTTTGATTGTAATTGACTGGTGATGTAGGTTAATTCGCTTGTTATAAATTTAAAATGCATTAGGGAATAGATTGAATTTTGGGTGCGGAGGAAGTATAATCTTTATTACCTAGATGGCCGTTCTAATAGGAAGGAGTGTTCATCGTATGGTAATATCACGTTGATGAAGGTAAGATATTTGTAAGGAAGTGTTCCTATATACAATGCGTGATTTATTATGATATCGCATGAAAGAAAAAAGAGCTGTTATACTGCGAAATCTAGATCACAGCAAAAAGAAATTAGGTGCGTTCAATAATAAAAAGATTATTGCAAACAATAGGAATTGGGTAGTAAATTCACACATTTAACAATAAATTGGTATATGTATCATATTTGCTGATAATTGTTAGGGGGATAGAATAAAAGTTTTCCAATACGCATGTCAGAACTTTAAAATCAAACACAGTGATAAGTACAAGTAATAATTCCGTAATCTTTGGTTTATTGTGAAGAGTAATTAATACCAATATAATTCAAAACAATAATATAATTTAAATATTCTTTTCGGCTTTGTCTTGCTGAAAGCATTTTAGACATCCAATTTACGATTCTTTTTTCACGTCCTGTGATGTACATTACTGTCCATATTAGTTCGGACACTCAAATAAATTTAAAGAGGAAAAATATAATAATAATAATAATTTATTTTGTCAAAATTTAAAATTTTTATTGCATTATTGCTTATAGATAGTAATTCTAATCTATATATATGTATATATATATATATGTATATAAATGAATGTTTGCCTGTATGTCCTTTATAGAATCGTAAACTATGCATTTGATCATGTGATGATCTTTGGCAAAGTTGTTGTGCATGAGCCCACGAAGGTTTTTAAATTGGTACGACCAATTTTCGACAGAAGGCGCCACTGCCATTCCAATTGGAAAATTCGAAGGTGAAGACGTACTATTGCCACGTATCCCAATGATCCCGACAGATATGCCATTCGAATTCAAACGTTTGCAGTTCCTGGTACGACTCGCTTTCGCAATGACTATCAACAAAACACAAGTATAGTCGTTGCAAGTGTGTGGATTAAATTTGGAGAATCTATGCTTCTCACATGGGCAGCTCTATGTGGCCTGCTCACGCTTCGGAAAACCTTCTGATTTATTCGTTTACGCCCCAGATTGAAAAACAAGAAATATTGTGTATCCCACAGCACTTCAATAAATATCTAATTGAAATGAAACGCTGCAATGTCACAATTTTTTCAAAATGAACAAAATCAATAAAATGACTCAAAACGAATTGAATATTTGTGTAATGTCTTTTCTTCAAATTTATTTTAATTGGTGGCGTAGCAACGCGCGCAGGGTATAGCTAGTGTCAAATAAAGAAAGAAATCTTAAACATTCCGCTCATCGAAGAAACACCCTTTTGCGCGAAGAACAGCCCGTTCAATTCGAGGCATCCGTTTCACGAGTTTTTCAAGGGCTTTATTCAGTATACTCTTCCATTCTACCACAAGTTATTTATTGAGGTAGGATACACTTTTCGGACACTCCTGTCCAATTCATCCCGTAACAATTCTATAAGGTTTAGGTCGGGGCTTTGCGGTGGCCATGTCATTATTTATAAGGTACTATTGTTTTGTTGACTATTTAAGAAATTCTTACATATTATTGCTGAGTGTTTGGGGTCGTTATCCTGCATAAACACACAATTTCCACCGATTAAACGTACCCGATGGTATTTCATTTTCTTGCAATATTTCTAAATAACCCTCCTTTCGCAAAATACCCTCGATTCGCTTCAAGTCCCCTGTGCCGGCGTAGCAAAAAAACAACCCCAAACAAGTACAGAACTTCTTTCTTGTTTGACGGTTGACACTATACAATCCCACTGCATTTTTTGACCACTCGCTCTTGTAATAAATACAGGCCTTGATTGTCCAAACACTTCAAACTTTGATCCATCAGTCCGTAAGACCTTTTCCAGTCATCTAGTGTCCAATCTCTGTGTGTTTCTGCCCATCGTTGTCGTTTTTTCCGGTTTGCCCGGCGAAGTAGACTCTTCTTACAGCAATGCGGCCGTGGAGATTTGCAGCTTTTAATCTTCTTTTCGCTGTAGTAACAGAAATTTTTCTTGCACGGTCGCGATTCATTTCTGCGGCGATTTCTGGTGCTGTCAGTCTCGTATTTCGTTTACTCAGCAATTTTATACACTCATCATGGGCTTGAGATGCTATTCGATTACAACCTGAACTTGCCATGATTGTCTATACACTTCAAACTTTGATTCATCAGCCCGTAAGACCTTTTCCAGTGATCTAGTGTCCAATCTCTGTATGTTTCTGCCCATTGTTGTCGTTTTTTTCCGGTTTGCCCGCCGAAGTAAGACTTTTCTTACAGCAATGCGACCGTGGAGATTTGCAGCTTTTATTCTTCTTTTCACTGTAGTAACTCTCATCATGGGCGTGATATGTTATTTGATTACGACCTGAACGTGCCGGATCTCTTAAATTGCCCGTGTGTTGATTATATGTTATTAACATGTGTCTTTTCGGAAATTTGATGCACTGAATGATCTTCTTGATGAAAAGCAATAATTATAAAACGTCTTCCTAAGCTTGTTGGTTTTCCTCTCGGCATTTTAAGAAGTTTACATAAAAAATACGGGCTTATCAGTGATGCGCACGCTAGTAAGTTTATTTAAAAACTAATGCATATTTCTGTACACAAGAGTCTTTGGGGTGAGAGCAGGTAAGTTTCGCAAGTTTTTTGCTTGCAATATTACCTCAAAAATATTCCTATTTATGGCGGTATGGATTATTCCAGGAATTACCGCAGTGAGTCATAAAATATAATAGTTATTTTTAGGTATTCTAATAGATATATTTGCCTGCAATTGGTTATAAATCTAGTAAAGGACCTAATGGAAATACTTATATTATTTATATTTAAAAGCAATTATAGTATTTTTTAGAAGAGTTTGCTAAATTGCATTAGCTGACCGAACTAATATGGACGGTAGTGTACGTTGAATAGTGTGTTGAATGTTTCACTTAAAGACGTGGTTTGTTTTTAAACAAAACTCACTGAAAATTCCTATCCATGACACTATATAAAATAACTAAATGGAATTAACATAAAATTTTAAATTGATACGTGTGAAAACTAATAATGATCTTTCCTAAAAGAAAATAAACCTCTTATACCGGAAAGTTTCTTATATTTTATATTTTATAAAGCAGGTACAACATCAAAAGATTTTTGTCGACTTACATTATTCCTGGCTCCGACGTCTGCCCCTAAATCGATCAATTTATCCAGTAGTGATGTCCTATTGTCTTTCACTGCATACATCAGTGGTGTCATCCCCGTCGCCTAGAAACAAAATATAACTCAGTTTGTTCAATAAATAGATATTGTACCATAACAATGCGTGTATACGATGATGTTTTAATTAATTCTAATTAGGCAAGGTGAAGATATTGCATATGTGTGAGGCATTTATGGAACTTTCGCACAAGTAAAGTTTGCTTTACATTCATGAATGCTAATTTTAACAATAAAATTAAATTAATTGAAGTTGTTAGTTATTAAAATACTTCTGATTCTTGAATGAATTCTAGTTAATAAGCAATAATACCTTTTGAACATTAATTACTACAAGAACAGATCGGAAAATATATAGAATGAGACAGAAAAAAAAATAACTTTTTGGAAAAGATTTTATTTATTTTTCTACAGTCTCCTTTCATCACTACACATTAGTCACTAGTTACTTATGAAGAACATTTATCCTCTAGAAAGAATAAGAACTATTTAAACGTCCAAAATATCCGTATACAGCATTTGGCTATTTAACGAGTTTTTTTTTTTGTAAACAACCATTCCACAGGTTTGGAACGGGAAAAAATCCAACGGAGTCAAGTCTGATGAATATGCTGCATGTTCAATTAATTTTTCTTTTTTCTTTACTATATGAAGCCTTTTAACCTCGATCTCTTCGTCCAATCTGTCTAACAATAACGTATAATACTCATCTGTTATTGTCTTTCCGTGTTGCAAGTTGTCACGTCTCTATCATCTGGTCGATAGTTATACCTCATAGCCATATCCCCAGCCCGTATTCCTTACCTATGAAGGATCTTACGACCTGCTCCTAAGGCGCTAACTAGCCGGTATCTTAGAGAGTTAAGGAAGGTTATCTGTACTAAATATTCTTAAAGGGGCGCCACAGTGTTGAATTCCCTAGAAGTCTTCCACTAATACTTGATAGTTAACACATGGATCAATAAGTCCCGAGACTAACAATGAAAACAACATTTTTTTTGCAAAATTTTTTTTTATTCATCAACATAATCACCTTTTAGGGTGATACAATGGTTCCAACGCTTTTCCAATTTTTCAATACCATGTTTATAATAAAATTTATCTTTCGCTTCAAAATAAGCTTCAGTTTCAGCGATGACCTCCTCATTTGAGCCAAATCTTTTTCCCTGGAGCATTTTTTTAAGATCAGCAAAGAGCCAGTAGTCACTGGGGGCTAAATCTGGCGAATATGGGGGGTGGGGAAGCAGATCAAAACCCAATTCGTTCAATTTTGCCATTGTTTTCATCGACTTGTGGCAGGGTGCATTGTCTTGGTGAAAAAGGATTTTTTTTCTCTGCATGTGCGGTCGTTTTTTTGCGATTTCCTCCTTCAAACGCACCAGTAAGTCAATATAATAATCACTGTTGATCGATTTACCTTTTTCGAGGTAGTCAATGAAAATCACGCCATGTGTATCCCAAAAAACTGACGCCAGGACTTTGCCAGCTGACTGCTGCGTTTTCGGACGTTTCGGACGGCTTTCGCCAGCTGTGCGCCACTCAGATGACTGCCGCTTCGACTCTGGAGTGTAGTGATGTATCCATGTTTCGTCCATGGTCACGTAACGACGCAAGAAATCTTTTTTGTTGCGAGTAAATAGCGATAAACAGCTTTCTGAATCATCGACTCGTTGCTGTTTTTGTTCCATCGAGAGCAATCGCGGCACCCACTTGGAAAAAACCTTTTTCATGCTCAATTTTTCATGAAGGATAGTAAATACATTTCCATGTGATATCTGTGTCATCTCAGCAATCTCACGGAGCTTCACTTTACGATCTTTCATTATAATTTTTGTCACTTCACTCACATTTTCCGGTGTAACGGCTTCCACAGGTCTACCCGAGCGTTCCGCGTCATTTGTGTCGGTACGACCACGTTTAAACTCGGCAAACCACCGACAAATCGTTGCTTTTGATGGACAAGAGTCCGGGTAACATTTTTCAATCCATTGTTTTGCTTGCGTGGTGTTTTTACCCATTAAAAAACAATGTTTTATCAGAACACGAAACTCGGTTTTTTCCATTGTTTAAACAAACTACAAAACGACTTTACTCCAACCTCGATAACTCAGCTGTTTCTGGTCCGATCGACTTAAAATTTTGACACGTTTCAAGCAAAGGTTAGTAATCTAGAAAGACGTGGTTACTGGTTTACTACGAGCGCCATCTATGGGTTAGTCTCGGGACTTATTGATCCATGTGTTATATCCCATAGCCATATCCCAAGCCCGTATTCCTTACATATGAAGGATCTTACGACCTGCTTCTAAGGCGCTAACTAGCCGATATCTCAGAGAGTTAGGGATGATTCTCTGTACTAAATGATCTTAAAGGGGTGCCAGAATATTGAATTTCCTAGAAGTCTTCCACTAATACTGAAGCGAAGAGGATCAAAGAAATACGTGCAGGTCATACAACTATCCACCATCGATCGTCAGCAAACGCGGCACCAACCTTGCCGATAGCTTTCTCATACTCAAATTTTTCGTTAAGGATGCTTTGCTCACTTTCACTTGAGATGTTTACCATATTAGAAATCTCTCTAATCTTCATCCAGCGGTATACTAACTCCATATCATGAACTTTATTGATCATATCAGCCGTAGTTACCTTAGTGGGACGACTTGGCCGCTTCTCATCAAAGACAGGTATTCGGCCACTCTTGAATTCATTAAATCAGTATCTGGTTGTAATCATCGAAGGTGCAAGTTCCTTATAAACTGCATCTAACTTCTCTTTGATTTCTGCACACGTTTCCACACCCAAAGAGAGGTATGCATTTACTGACGCGTATTATTCTCTCTCCATATTTCCAAAAATACATACGAACTCACTTTCAATAGCTATCAAAACAACGCTACTTGATGAATCTTCGAAATTTTGACATACGTCAACTATAGTTAATAGTACTCACAGTCGGTAATACAGATTTTGACACAAAGTGCCATATCTATATCCAAACGCGGGTATTTCTCATACCATCTTCGTGGAAGTATTTATCAAGTTATCTCTACTTGCAATACATATTCTATCTATATTCATGAAACTATAAATTTTGTCATAACTTTTAGATAATAAAGATTGCGCTAGCTGCCAATTTTTTCGTTACAAACAATTTAGTACTGCGAAATGCAGTTCATGAATTTTTGCCATTGAAACAATTGAAATATGCCTTTTTTTGAAGAAAAACTACTTTCTTCTTTGAGTGTTTTGCACTATATTGCACAGTGCAATTGATCTGAAAGGGATACGTAGTATTCATCTGTTATCGTTTTAGGATGTAAAATTATCAAAACTGTAAAACAAATAAGATTAGTGCCGCCCTCTTTCGTCAGGCTCACTAATTTCTGATCCACTCTCATCTATCTACGAATTGTTATAATTGACATAATTATTAATTAAGGCATTCTCAATATTACATCAAAAAGCAATTTATAAAAAACGAAACAGTTGTCAGTAAAATATAAAACAAATGAGGAATGTATTATCGCATGCTTGCGATAAAATATCATGATTATCAGCGATCGGATTTTGAGTGTGTAACTAAAAATATACTCATATTAATTATATAGTAGAAAGTGGGTTAGAGGGAGCGATAAGATTCTTCCAAAATCAAAGTCGATGATATATATTAGCCACCTACATTTTCGTAATTCATGCATATGTACGAAATAAAATCTAGTAATTTGTACAAAATGAATGAAAATACACGCTTAATTATATTTCTTGCTTATAAATGTACGATTACGAGATTTATAAGTTAGTATTGATTTTAATTCCATCAAAACTATATTTTTCTTTGCTTTAGTCATATTTTATTCTCTTGAAAGTGAGACGTTAATAAAAATTTTACTGTATGTTTTCTTTAATATTATTTTCATTCAAAGAGGTTTTTGAGACAGGAGCAATCGATATGTTCCTTTTCAGTGAATTTCACCAATACATACAGTCAATCACAAAAGTGTTCGGAGTGTACAAACACCCCAGGAATATCATCAAATATGAACACCCGGTTATGATAAAGCATATTCACTTCCATTTAACAACGTTCGAAAACTCTAAATGTTATAAATGTTGCTAAATATTCTAACATCGAATGTACTTAATTTCTAGTATCAAATTCCATCTGTACGGCTAACCACAGTGCAGTTATTAATGAGTTTTAACTCGTTGTACTTGTAACACTTCTCTGATCGTGTTTGCTTAGAATCTTTGCATACCTATTTCTATCTGCACTGCAGAACAGGCTTTTTCGATAAATTTATCTATTTGGCCTAGAGATTTTTCTCTGAGTCGGGTCTTCCAATAGGGACTTGATGGGCTAGTTGATAGCGGCCGTATTGTTGGAAATACATATGTCGAATTGGCTGTCATTTAATCAGTCTGTTTTGCCAAATCACCATGGACGGATCTAGCGTTCAACAACACGTGCAAATGATAAAATTGTTTTATCAAAATGGGTGTTCTGTTCGGCAACGTTCCGCGCGCTTCGCCAATTTTACGGTCGCCATAATCGTCCGACCGAGAGGACTATTCGCAGTGTGGTGGAGAAATTTCAGTCCACTGGTTCAGTAAACAATAAACCAACACCCGTACGACGACGAAACGGAAGATCCGGCGAAACCATCGCCGCTGTCCGTGAGAATGTGCGGGAGAATCCGAGGCAGTCGATTTCACATCGCTCATAAGAACTCGGCTTTTCGCAGACCACAACCTGGTGAATTTTGCGTCGTAACTTGGGCCTGTGCCCATACAAAATTCAACTGACCCAGAAGATGAAAGTAAGCGACCATAGACAACGGCGTGTGTTCGCTTAATAGGCCCTGAAGCAGTTGGAAACTGACACTAATTATCATAAAAAAATTATCTTCAGCGATGAGGCCCATTTCTGAATGAATGGGTATGTCAACAAACAAAATTGTCGAATTAGTGACGATACCAAACCACATGAGATCCAAGAGCCTCCAATGCATCCCGAAAAAGTCACTGTTTGGTGTAGATTTTGGGCTGGCGGCGTCATCGGTCCATATTTCTTTGAGAACATTAACCAGGAGAGTGCCGTCAATGGCGAGCTCTATAGGTCGATGATTACCAACTTCTTTTAGCCTGAATTGGATGATATGGACACTAACGACATGTGGTTTCAACAGGACGGCGCTAAGTGCCATACAGCTCATGCCACATTGGACATTCTTCACAAGCGATTTGAGGACATAGTCATCTCACGTGGAGGTGATGTGAACTGGCCACCGAGATCATGCAATTTGAACCCGTTAGACTTTTTCTTGTGGAATTTTCTTAAATAGCAGGTCTATGCGAATAAGCCACAAACCACAGTGACTCTCAAAGCCTACATAACCCATGCTATCGATCAAATTCAGCTTGATTTATGCCCCAGAGCCATGGAAAATTGGACATTTCGGATTCGCGGCACCCAGCGAGGCCGCGACGGACATTTGCACGATGTTAAATTCCATACATAATGACATCGGTAGGCCTATCAACTGAATAAAAAATTTCGATGATATCTCACACACACTTTGTTTTATTTAAATTTAAAGATAGGAAGCGCTTAATGAAGGACCCGTTACATTATACTTTTCGATACTTATAACTAATCGGTATTTTCTATACTTATACCTTCAATACTGAATATTCGTTAGTTCGATATTGTGATTACGGAAAAATAAAGAAATACAGTGAAATGTCGAAATGTTTCATCCCCTGAATTCTTGTAAGGTATTCCCACAGCTGCTGCGAGTTTGGATAGTGTTCTCTCACTTTTCTGAATAGCCCATCCCACAGCAACTCGATAGGATTCATATTGAGCAATTGCGCGGGCCAAACCATATTTACAGGAAGTCCTTCTTCTTCTTCTTGTTGCACTTAGTTCTTACAAAATTTAGCACTATGTTTGGGATCATTATCTTCTTGGAAATAAAAACCTTCTCCTATCAATTTATTTCGGACAAAATTGCGTGTTCTTTTAATATTTTCAAATGTCCTTCTCTTCTTAAAATTCCATCAATTCTATACAACTCTCCAATACCATTACAAGCAAATGATCCCCAAACAAGAATTGAACTTCCACCGTGTTTAACTGTTGGAACAACACATTCTGGTATCGTCCTTCCTCCAACTCTCTGCGAACAAAAGCGCGTCAATTATTTCCAAGCACTTGGAACTTGGATTCGCCCGCTCACAGAACCCGCTTCCGCAATTCCACATTTCAATATTGGTGCTCCTTGGCCCATTGTAAACGTTTTTTACGATTTTGTGATCGTAACAATGGTTTACGAACAGAAAATCGCCCTTCTAGTCCCGCCTTTAATAAATGTCTTTTCGCGGTAGTCAGAGACACAAGATTTTCATGATTTTTATATAATTTCGTGCGAAGCTTTGGAACTGTTAACTATCTATTCCGTTTAGATAACAGTTCCAGCCGCAAATCTTCTTATCTAGTGGTCATCCTTTGTCTTCCGACACGTTTCTTTTTGATTGCTTTGCACCTGTCGTTATGTACCTTTTCACTGTAACTTGCACTGTATGATTGTTAATTTTAATTTTTGCGCTATTGTCGGCAGTGACAATTTTTCTTTGTGTAATGTTATTATATTCCTTTCTTTTTGGCATTTTGTATGCCTACCGAAAACCAGATATAAAGACAGAGTGATTCCATCGATAGTACGTAATCCTCCATTTGTGGCCGGTAGTGTGTGTATATATATATATATTGAAAAATAAGATTCAAGATACACACAAATTTATCCTCGATTATTTAATCACTTTTTTGATATATAATCCCTTAGTTATCGTCATCAGCAGATAATTAAACAGTGTCGCACCTGGAAAACTACGGCGAAAATGCCCGGACGAAAACAAATTCCGCACACGATCTATACCGTTGAAAGCCAAAACAGACACTGAGTAGTTTTGCCGTAGTTTTCCAGGTGCGATACTGTTTAGTTATCTGCTGATGATGACAACTTAGTTGTCGAAATAATTATACAGAATACGAAAATTAATGTGGAAAGGGGTTATATGTCAACCTTCAGTGATTATGTTAATTAACCACAGGCTCCATCAAAATTACCTCGGTTATTTATATTACAACATTTGACGCCCACAGTGTGTATTCGGTGCGGATCCAGATGCGACACTATGATCAATTATCTTCTGATGATGACAGTTTAGTTATCGAAATACATATATAGAATACGAACATTGATATGGAAGGTAGTTCGTTTATCTTTTTTGATTAATTAATAACAATGATCTTTTTTTAACATACTTAAGTATGTAACATTACTAAATAGTTATATAAATAAATATACCTTTATTTCATTTTGTTATTGTTTATATTTATTTAAGTCTGTTAAATGAAAACAATATAACGACATGAAAATTTAAACTCAATAAAAATGTTTACATATACTTGCATAACATAAATCCGTAAATATGTATTTCGCCCAAAAATTATGAATTTGACAGTTCTACAAGTGAAATTAGCTCAATGCAAATTAAGTCAATTTAAATTATTTTATTAAAACTGTAACTTTTCGCGTAAATAGTGTCTGTAATGAAATAGTAAAAAGACATGCAATCTAATCATTAAAACAGAGTACTTCAGTTATAGTTTACACATTTCTTTCTCTTATTTTATTATCTGCTAAAAGAATAATTAAACGAATTAAAATTACTTCGTTAAATATCCAAACTTTTTTTATATTTGTAGATGTATACTTTTCCACGTTTCACTATTAATAGTCTGTAAAACTTCTTAACCATATACTTCGATATACCACAAGACATTAAATAGCTAAATATATCTGAATCGATATTTCGTATTGATAATAAGACATTATGGCATCTATTAACTATATTCAGCAGTCAATGGAGCAATAAATATCTTTCCTCCTAAAAACTTTGGTAAGTTATACTTATTTGCCGCGCATTCTGGTAAATGTTAGTTATTACGGATGCATCTTGTGAAAGACTAAAATGGGTGTCAATTTCTAACACATAACATTTGAAAGTAACGATTTACTATTCTAAATAAAGAGACCGCGTTCGTGTCTTCAAATGATACAGCCTTGAATGAATATCAAAGACTAAAAGTGATAAAAAAATTATCTAGAGTGCATTGGATTATTAATTAAAAACAATTTCACAATATGTCGAACTTAATTAATATATTTTTCACATTTCTAATATTACAAGCAATAAATTCGATGAAATCTATATCGCAATTATAAATAATATTATTTATTTGCTCAAACGATTTACAATCTAATTACAAGATAAAGAATATTGGAGAACACCTGTATACTGGTTATTATATATATATATATATATATATACCAGGCGTCCCGGAAAATCATTACCGGTTTTTTCGTAAAAAATCTACATAATTTTCAAGAAAATGGAAAAAATTATTTATTTAAAGTATTGCCCATTTGATTCTACACATCTTGTCCATCTTTCAGGCAATTTATGAGTATCATCCCAGAAAAACTGTTTGTCCTTTGAGCAAAACCATTCATCGAGCCATTTTCTAACTTCTTCGAAATTGGCGAAGTGTTACTCTACAAGCGCGTGTCTCATTGATGAGAAAAGCTGATAGTCGGACGGGGCATGGTCTAGAGAGTACGGTGGGCGCGATATCATGTCACATCCTAGTGATTTCAACGCTTCCTTGACCGATTTTGCTATATGGGACGGCGCGTTATCGTGCTGTAAAATTACTTTACCGTGTCTTCAGGCCCATTCTAGACGTTCTTCTATCAAAGCATAGTTCAAATTTGTTATCGGTATCGATCAGTATTAACTTTCACCAGGTTTCATCAGTTCGTAATACACCACGCCATACTGGTCCCACCAAATACAGAGCATTGTCTTGCGTCAAAATGATTTGGTCTTGGAATTCATGAGCCGGCTTCATTGGATGACGACCATGATTTTTTGCACTTTTCGAAATAAATCCAGTTTTCGGAGATCGGAGGCAACACTAACAGTGTTGCTAGTTCCCGAAATATAAACGGCTACCCTCGTACTAAACTAACTCTTTTATATGTGATATCAAACAATGCTCGTCTCTTTGAAAACGAGTCAGTTGTAATATCTTTTCCAAAAATTAACAGAAAAACAACGCTTTCTCCTATTTCTTCTTACTCTTAATTGTTCATAATTATTTATCTATAATATTAATTTAAAACGCTTTCAAAATTCATATCTATATCTAATCTAAAGATTCTAAATGAGCAGAGTACTGTTACAAATATATGAGCTAAAATTCATGAATAAGTGCACTGAGAATAGTTGCACTGATGAAATTTGATATTGGAAAGAAAATACATTAAGAAAACAAAGAGAATTTGAAAAAAGCCGGATATAACGGACCACTACATAAAAAACTTTTTATTAGCGAAGTTAATAACCTACCTATTGCTCTATGCTCTACGAGGATAGTTTGACAAGTAGTGTGAATAACACATAAGTGGCGCTCTAATTGGTAATACAAATGCACTGTAATTTAGGTTGTCTATTTATATGTTTACATTCCGATATTTAGATAAATCGGTTGATTAGTTTATTTTTGACAGCTGATTGAAAAAGAAGCTACACGTCGTTTTATTAAAACGGAAAAAGCAGAGTATCCTGCGGTGATTAAATACTTCGTAATTAAGGGTATGAAAGCTACCGAAATAAAAGATGAGTTACGAGAAACATTAGATAAATCTGCTCCATCATCCGCCACAATAAGTAGATGGGTAAACGAATTTAAACGTGGTAGAACAAGCTGTGTTGATGAAGCGCGCTCTGGAGCACCCAAAATCGTGACTTCTAAGGAAATGATTATAAAAATCTATAATATTATTACGCAAGATCGACGATTCAAAGTGAGAGAGAAAGCAGATATGGTAAACATTTCAACTAGAACGCGTACACCACATTTTAACGAAAGAATTGGGCCTTTCCAAGCTTTCGGCAAGATGGGTGCCGCGATTGCTTAAGACTGATCAATAGTTCACTCGTTTGCGCAGTTCCAATGAGTGTTTGGACCTTTATAAGCGGAATCTGGTTGATTTTTGTAGGCGATTTGTTACTTGCGATGAAACTTGGATACATTACAGTCCACCCGAAACTAAATAACAGACTAAACAATGGTTAGAACGTGGTTCTGCACAGAAAACCACTTTATCTGCAAACAAGGTGATGGCATCAATTTTTTTTGGATTCAAAGGGTATTTTGCTCATTGATTACCTACAGAAATGTGCCACAATAAACGGACATTATTATGCAGAACTTCTACAGAAATTAAATGTTGAGATTCGTGCTAAACGGCCAGGAATGGCAAAGAAGAAGATTCTGTTTCACCAAAACAACGCTCCCTCGCATACCAGCACAGTTGCGATGTCCAAAATCCACGAGTTGCATTTCCAATTAATACCGCATGCGCCTTATTCGCTGGATCTAGCCCCTTCCGACATCCACCTTTTTCTAAAATTGAAAACGGCACCAGGTGGAAAGAAATTTTCGTCTAACGACGAGCTTATCCTCTTCGTAAATGAGTATTTTGCAAGCCTTCCGGAATCGCATAAGGGCATTGGAGCACCGTTGGAATAAATGTATTTCTCTTTTAGGAGAATACATTGAAAAATAAAAATTATTTTGTATTTAAAAAATTCGTTTTTCTTTTCCATTCTCACTACTTGTCAAACTACCCTCGTACAATAAGCAACTATTAACGATGTTTAATGAAAGGTCTTTTTATTGATTTTTTTCTGCTCTAATATTATTGAAATTCTCTTTATGTTTTCTTAATGTACTTTTTTTTATAGTATCAACTTCCATCTCTACGGCTATCCTCAGTGCACTTATTTATGAATTTTAAATAATTGTATTTGTGACAATTCTATAATCGCGCTCATTTAGAATCTTTGGACGTCTATTTTTCGCTAAAATTTCAATAGTTCATGATACTTTGAATATTTTTTCTCAATCTGCACTGCAGAACACGTTTTCTCGATAAATTTGGCTATTTAACCTAAGGTTAAAGGAAAAGAAAACTTTGTGTAGTATTCTTAACTCATATGCATATGTATAACCAGACAACTCATCTTTGTGAAGCATCAAATGCTTATTTTTCGCAAATACGTAATACTATGACGAGTATTTACCGAATTCTAAATTGATTGAATTAATATACAAAAATGTATAAAAATGAAGTGTACGGAACCTTTTGTGACATTCGATGTTAGAATAGTTGTCAAATTCTTTCATAATTATAAATACACGTAATAACAGTTTTCATATTATTATCAGAAGTTTTTAGAACTTTTTAACATTGTTAAAAGGAAGTAAATATGCTGTCATAGCCAGATGTTCACATTTGATGATATTCAACATTCATGCAGTGCAAGAACACTTTTGTGACTGACTGTATATGTAATTAGTTCAATTCATTGCTTGTTATGTGCTCGTAACACCTTTATTACCTCAGATTTATGACCGTACCGGGTATGCAAAAGTTGTAATTAACAAGACATTAATGTGGAAGTAATAGTAATATGACAAATATTTAACAGATCCGATTCACTTCGTGCATCTACATGCTGAAAATACTGCTTAAAAGGACAAGTGCTTATTAAATTTATTACCTGCTAAACCACGTGCACTTCTTCGAAGAGCGCGGTGCTCTAGAATGTCCGTCATGTCAACAACTATATATATATATTCTACTGTGGGCAAAAAATAGTAAGACTTTTTAATTTAAATTTCGCGTGAAAACCCATTCGTCGAAATATTTTTTTTCTAGGTTGGTATGACTGTCAGTGACATCTGTGCCAAATGTCACATCAAAATAATTATTAGTGTTTAGTATACGCTTGTCTTTCTGAAGTACAAAAAGTTCATTCGGCGATTTTTACAATGAGTGAAATTATTCAACAAAGAAGTTCCGAATATCGTATCAAGGGTGAGCCGAAGCCTAAAAGACCACGTCCAAGCAAGTCAAAAATCAAGGATATGTTGACAGTTTTCTTCGATTATCGAGGTGTGGTGCACTCCGAATTCCTTCCGACCGGCCAAACTGTCAACAAAGAATACTATTTGAGTGTTATGCGTCGTTTGCGCAATGCTATTCGTAAAAAGAGGCCAGAATTATGGGCCGACGACTCTTGGTTTTTGCACCACGATAATGCACAGTCGCATACTGCATTAATTCTTCGTGAGTTTTTCGCCAAATTTTCAACCAATATCGTGCCGCAACCACCGTATTCGCCTGATTTAGCTCCGTGTGACTTCTGGCTCTTCAGCAAACTCAAACGACAGCTCCGGGGAAACCGTTTTGAGTCAATTGAAGACATTAAACATGAATCGCTACGCGCATCGAAGGCTATTCCTGAAATTGACTTTAACAACGGTTTCGAGAATTGGAAGAAACGTTGGCACGAGTGTATTGGGGCCAGGGGGATTACTTTGAGGGGGACGAAATAGATTTGGAAGAATAAATTAAGAATTTAAAAATTATGAACAAAGTCTGACTATTTTTTGCCCACAGTAGTATATACACTATCGTTAATAAGTATTTTGTCACCTTTGTTTCATTACAGTTTCTATAGAAAAGTTGTAATTATAAAATTTATTTCCGTAGTAAGAAATAGTTTCATAGTAAACATTAAAATCTATAAAAGCTTATTCTAAAATAATTATGCAATTGCTCTATTATTCACAAATGAATGATAATACCCTAATAAAACTCCAGGCAGAATAATTGCACTTAAGGGACTAGATCTCTCAATTCTTGGAAATTTTCGATTATTATGATTTTATTTTAAGGTAAAGTGTTATTGTAAGCTATTAAGTATTTATACTTGGGTATTTTGGCAAAATTGCAGTTAGTTTTTGTGAGGTGCTCATAGTGATAGGATCGTGTGTTTCGACGAAGTTCAATCGGTTAAAAATGCCTAAACGGAAAGAATTGAGAGTAAAAACACGATCGTTTATAATCGCATACTATAAAACTGGCAAAAGCAACCGCGAAATTGCCACAGAACTTAAATTAAATCAGACCACCGCGGGTTATATCATCAAAAAAACATCGCGAATATGGAAGTGTGTTGAGTAGAATTCGAAAAGGCAGACCAAGGGCAACAACCTCAGCAGAAGATCTTGCAATGGTGGCAACAAGCAAGAGAAATCACAGCAAAAATGAATGCTGTTCGTTGAAAATCCATAAGTGTTTCCACAGTTAAACGGCGATTAAAAGAAACCGGTCTTCATGGACGAATTGCAATGCGGAAGCTGCTTCTATGCAAGCAAAACAAGCAAACACGTTTAAAGTGGGCACGCTATCACCAAAATTGGTCCTTGGAAGACTGGAATAAACTATCATGGACTGACGAAACCAAATTCGAGATTTTCAGTTCACGTTTTCATGAGATCTGTGGGTGAGCGTACCCGGGAAAAATGCATAGCCCCTACTGTTAAGCACGGTAGATGTTCAGTCATGATATGGGGTTGCTTTTCTGTATCAAATGTGGGGGATCTCGTAAAAATCGAAGGTATACTAAAAAAAGAACACTATAAGCGCATATTAGAGGAAAACGCAATCCCCTCTGGAATTAAAATTTCGGGTTTAGTACCTATATACCAACAAACAAATAACTGAGCAGAGCGATTGACCTTGAATGAATCATCGTAAATATTCCGTATGTACTTGACCGCTTTAACAATAAGTTTTAATGGTATCTTTTGCGGTAAAGTGAAATACGCGACTAATGTCGATGGCGATACAAAAACTTGAATATACGCAAATAAAAATAAGAAAAAAGTGAAAATACAATTATGTATTTTGTTACTTTTCCTAGTATTTAATAAAGAGCGTATTATATATTTGCTTAATAGATTCAAGAATGTAAAATGCTTGGATAAAACAGTACATTAACAAACATTGTAAAATACAATTTGAAACATATTAAATGTTATCAATTAAAAAAAAACATCGCTTTTTAATGCATAAGATTTCTTTTAGTATTAGTAACTTAATTTCGAAGTAATAACATGGTGTATTGATTCATTTACTGCAAGACTGGGTTAAAAATTACAAGCCGAGAGTCAAAGATTTGCGATTAAAGAAACCGGAGATTTGTAAAATAATAATTTAATTTAATAAAATTAAGCAGTGGGACAGCTCAGACATGTATACCAAAAGTTGTCATATTAATAAATAATTTGCGACGCGCATTACTTTTCTTATTTAATCAAAAGAAAAAAGCCGGTGAAAGTCATCGTTAGCTAGTAAAAACTTAGGGTGAGCATATTCCAACCATGAAAACATGTGAGGCGTGGTTTCGACAATTCAAAAGTGGTAGAAGCGTTAAATGTGATCTAAGAAACGATGAGCGATCGACTAGGAGCAATGGGAAAAATCCAAAAGATGGGAAAATGATTGCCACAACAACAGAATGACAGGCAAATAGAAAACCAAAAAATCGTCTGCAAAATGCTGCTTCAAAGGTATGATCGAAAGTAATTTCTGCATCGAATAGCGACGGGTGCATTTATTTCGAAAACCCTATGTGCAAAAAATCATAGTCACCACCTGGCGAAGCCTGCCCATCGACTCCAAAACCAAATCATTTTGGTCGCAAGACAATGCTGTGTTTGGTAGTAACAGAGTGACGTGGTGTATTACGAATTATTTAACCCATGTGAAACAATTAATACTGATACCTACTGACAACAAATTATCAACTTGAACCGTGCATTCATAGAAAAACGTCCAGAATGGGGCTGAAGACATGGTAAAGTGACCTTCCGGCACGATAACGCGCCATCTCATCAGCAAAACTGGTTAAGGAAGTGTTGAAAGCACTTGGATGGGACATAATATCGCACCCGTCGTACTCTCCTGACCTTGTCCCGTCCGACTATCACCTATTCGCGTCAATGAGGCACGCGCTTGCAGAGCAGCACTTACTTCGCCAATTTCGAAGAAGTTAGAAAATGGATCGATGAATGGTTTTGCTCAAAGGACAAACAGTTTTTTTGGGATGACATCCACACATTGTCTGAAAGATGAACTAGATGTACAGAATCAAACGGCCAATACTTTGAATATTTCCATATAATTCCATTTTCTTAAAAATTATGTAGTTTTTTTTTATGAAAAAACCAGTGATGACTTTCCGGTACACCTGATATATCTCACACATTATTAAAAAAAGATGTATAATTTTATCCATATCGTGCAACGGTAGTTAAAGAATTATTAGAAGCTGATTATTTATATAAACTTAGTTTATAAATGTCAACGAAATGCAAGAATTTGGAGTAGCAAAAGAAATGATTTACATTATTTTCCTTTTTTTGTTAAGCAGGTATAGTAACTGTTAACAGATATCGCGACAGATATAATCATTTACTTATTAATAATACGATAATGACACTAATAATAATAATAATAATAATAAATGTTTATAACAAAATGGTGCAACTCGTCCATTGTACATACAATATTAATATTGAATTTTTAAGGATACTTCTTGGTGATTGTAATAGAAAAATTGGGCATTATTTTTTCATGTGGTCTTTCGTAAAAAGCAGTATATTTCAAATACTTTTATTGAATTTGGATAATACACTAACAGCAAAGAATTGAACAGTCATATAATTTTATCTTTAACCGCTTTGTACATCGCATATGCAATGCAGAAATTCTCGAAAAAATTTCTGTTCTCCGCGTGGGATTCGAACTCACGATCTCATTCTATCCGGGAATGCGTCCTGACTGTTAGACCACAGAGATAGTTGATTAAAGCCCTTTTAACGTGCTATAAATTGCATTATGGAAACAGTTATTAAATAAAAACCCACGGTAGGTTATTAATCGTATATAATTATGCGTTTTTACGATGTTAAACTGAAAAATTTTAATTTTAACCGCTTTATACATCGTATATATAATGCAGAAATGATTTAAAAAAATTCTGTTCTCCGCGTGGAACTCGAATCCACGATCTCATTCTATGTATGTATGTCTATATAATGCAAAATTTTTTTGAATAATTTCTGCATTACATATATGACATACATATAATGCGATTAAAATCAAAATTTTTCAGTATAACATTGTAAAAACCCATAATTATATGCGATCAGGTAATGTTACACGATATAATCAGAATTGTTGGATTCGAGAATGTTGAAAGGCATACTGACCGAGAAAGAACTTTCATCATTTATTGTAATTTTGAATCACTAAATCACTACGTTATTTATTCTTTGCTTTTTTTGCATCTATGAAAGTGCAAAATATAAATGACTTTGAAGGTTATGTGACTAATTAGTATATTACAACTAAATGAATTTTTCAATTGAACACGTAGTTTATTTGTATATTGTTGGAAAATTTTATATTTCAAGCATAAAAATCCTTTTGAAATTAAACTCTCCCAAAGACATAGTGATAGGTTAGCGGATATGTGGAACAACGCACGTGTTCTTTTCCTTCGTATATTTTCTATTTGTCGAATGTGCTACAGAAACTAAACGCATATAAATAGCAGAAGTTATACTTGATAGTGCTAGAAGCATTACACACAAAAGTATTTTATTATGAAACAAAGAAGTGATAATTTATTATAACTTTCGAAGACATTTAATTACGAATAAAATAGTTCATATGGATATTTTCTAAAAATTCTGTTTTGTAATCAAAATTCCAATAGCATTATTTTTATTCCTTGCTTATTTCTCGCTCCATCCTTTCAACAATTTATTACATTTTTGTGCATTGCAATATATAAAGATGTGATGGCTTACTTCAACTTCTTATTACATTTATCAAAATGAAAATATGTTTTTCTAAAAGGAATTAAGTGTCTAAGTTTAATTTAAAATGTTCAGAATATATCACAACAACTAAATGAATTTTTCAATTGAACACTGTCTGTATATTGTTATAAAATTCTATATTTCAAGCATGAAAATCCTTTTGCTATATATGTTTGGAAGCAAAAATCTAATGCAGTTCCTATAAATTCTACGCTAAGTTAGATCAAATTCTTAAATAAGATAATGAATTAAACTCTCCCAAAGACAAAGTGATAGGTTAGCGTATATGTGGAACAACGGACGTGTTCTTTTCCCTTGTGTATTTTCTGTTTGTCGAGTCTGCTACAGAAACTAAACGCATTTAAATAGCAGAAGTTATACTTGATAGTGCTAGACGCATTACACACAAAAATATTTTATTATGAAACAAAGAAGTGAAAGATACTTTATTATAACTTTCGAAGACATTTAATTACGAATAAAATAGTTCGTATGGTTATTTACTAAAAATTCTGTTTTGTAATCAAAATTCCAATGGCATTATTTTTATTGCTTGCTTATTTCTCCCTCCATTCTTTCAACAATTTATTACATTTTTGTGCATTGCAATATATAATATAAAGATGTGATGGCTCACTTCAATTTCTTATTACATTTATAAAATGAGAATATGTTTTTCTAAAAGGAATTAAGTGTCTAGGTTTAATTTAAAATGTTCAGAATATATCACAACAACTAAATGAATTTTTCAATTGAACACTTAGTCTGTATATTGTTATAAAATTCTATATTTCAAGCATAAAAATCCTTTTGATATACATGCTTGGAAGGAAAAATCTAATGCAGTTCCTATACATTCTACGCTAAGTTAGATCAAATTCTTAAATAAGATAATGAATTAAACTCTCCCAAAGACAAAGTGATAGGTTAGCGTATATGTGGAACAACGGACGTGTTCTTTTCCCTTGTGTATTTTCTGTTTGTCGAGTCTGCTACAGAAACTAAACGCATTTAAATAGCAGAAGTTATACTTGATAGTGCTAGACGCATTACACACAAAAATATTTTATTATGAAACAAAGAAGTGAAAGATACTTTATTATAACTTTCGAAGACATTTAATTACGAATAAAATAGTTCATATGATTATTTTCTAAAAATTCTGTTTTGTAATCAAAATTCCAATGGCATTATTTTTATTGCTTGCTTATTTCTCCCTCCATTCTTTCAACAATTTATTACATTTTTGTGCATTGCAATATATAATATAAAGATGTGATGGCTCACTTCAATTTCTTATTACATTTATAAAATGAGAATATGTTTTTCTAAAAGGAATTAAGTGTCTAGGTTTAATTTAAAATGTTCAGAATATATCACAACAACTAAATGAATTTTTCAATTGAACACTTAGTCTGTATATTGTTATAAAATTCTATATTTCAAGCATAAAAATCCTTTTGATATACATGCTTGGAAGGAAAAATCTAATGCAGTTCCTATACATTCTACGCTAAGTTAGATCAAATTCTTAAATAAGATAATGAATTAAACTCTCCCAAAGACAAAGTGATAGGTTAGCGTATATGTGGAACAACGGACGTGTTCTTTTCCCTTGTGTATTTTCTGTTTGTCGAGTCTTACAGAAACTAAACGCATTTAAATAGCAGAAGTTATACTTGATAGTGCTAGACGCATTACACACAAAAATATTTTATTATGAAACAAAGAAGTGAAAGATACTTTATTATAACTTTCGAAGACATTTAATTACGAATAAAATAGTTCGTATGGTTATTTACTAAAAATTCTGTTTTGTAATCAAAATTCCAATAGCATTATTTTTATTGCTTGCTTATTTCTCGCTCCATTCTTTCAACAATTTATTACATTTTTGTGCATTGCAATATATAATATAAAGATGTGATGGCTCACTTCAATTTCTTATTACATTTATAAAATGAATATATGTTTTTCTAAAAGGAATTAAGTGTCTAGGTTTAATTTAAAATGTTCAGTATATATCACAACAACTAAATGAAATTTTCAATTGAACACTTAGTCTGTATATTGTTATAAAATTCTATATTTCAAGCATAAAAATCCTTTTGATATATATGCTTGGAAGCAAAAATCTAATGCAGTTCCTGTACATTTTAAACTAAGTCAAGTTAAATTCTTAAACAACAAGATTATGAATTAAACTCTCCCAAAGACAAAGTGATAGGTTAACGGACATGTGGAACAAAGGACGTATTCTTTTCCCTCGTGTATTTTCTATTTGTCAAGTGTACGAAAGAAACTAAACGCATATAAATAGCAGAAGTTATACTTGATAGTGATAGAAGTATTACACACAAAAATATTTTATTATGAAACAAAGAAGTGATAATTTATTATAACTTTCGAAGACATTTAATTAAGAATAAAATAGTTCATGTAGTTATTTTATAAAAATTCTGTTTTGTAATCAAAATTCCAATGGCATTATTTCTATTGCTTGCTTATTTCACGCTCCATTCTTTCAACAATTTATTACATTTTTGTGCATTGCAATATATAAAGACGTGATAGGTTTCTTCAATTTCTACATTTATCAAAATGAAAATTTTTCTAAAAGAAATTGCGAATTCCTTCAAGCAGTGGAATATAGTGCAGTGAATTTTCATTTACCGAATCTGCAACACCTAGCAATGGTATGGTGTTAGCATCCTCTCCCGCATTGATAATAGCCTTTTCCATGGACTTGAGGATTTGATCCACAGGTCCCCATTCTCCTTTCTGACACAGACCCAGTATTTTCTGTGCGGCGTCCCTTGTGGAAGCGCCCGCACTCTGTGGTTTAGGCGCGGGAGCTTCATCTGCCTCGGCATTAGACGCGGTCTCATCCTTATTATCCTTGAGATTATCTTTACTACCCGTCTTATTAATTTGACTTTTAGTATCTTTAGGTTCATCGCTTTTGTTGGCTGTGTCTTTCGCGTTTCCTTTTGCCGCACCACCTCCCTTTTTACCGCCCGCCTGAGACATATTTACCGCCTAACAACATTACCGTAATCTTTCTCTTTACCGTTTAGTTCCATCAGCAAAACGATTTACATCATACGCACTTTTTGAGCTAACTTTCCAACTTTTTAATCGAACCCTGTTTTTCAATCGAATGCGCCTAATTTTGGTGAACGTGATTTCTACGTATTTTCATAACCAAATATTGTAATAAGAGACGCAGACATAAAATTAGAATGTCACCACTTTTTAACATTGTCCTTCCTTTCCAGAAGATTTATCACCAAAAACACAGCACGCGTTATGTATGTTGTTTAGTCAATAAAAAGGTAGTTGTTTATGTACACAAATCAATTTTTAAAATCTATTGATACGTAAAACTAGAATTTTGTTTTATTTACGTCAAGGATGGAGTATATCCAATATGAACGTATAATAATGTACTGAATTTGGAACTTGCACGTTAACTGCTGCAGAATAGCAGGTTGTTTTGCAGGATCTTAGCACGCTCGCGGTTTTCTTAACCAATCACGATCGTTTCAACCCCTCCAACGAACCCCCTTTGAATAGGGTGCTGTGATTCAACAATCCTTTGTAATGTATGTAGACAGACTGACCCAGAAAATTATGCTAAATTTCCTTTTTCGTTATTGTATGCGTTTGATATTATGCAGGACGCGTTCGTAATACTTATTAAAAATAACTAAATAATCTGTATCTAATTGTATGTTTTAATACCTAGCTATTTATTTTGTGCAATCTATGCACGCGACGATATATTTCATATTGAGATTAGAGAAACGGAGGACGTAGTAAATATTTAAATATTAAACTAGGTATTTTGGAAAAGCACATTTTTAATTATTCCATTGTTTTTTTCCAAAGATAAACGAAAAAATATATTTTAAATACGAACTAATGAAATACCTCAACTGAAGTACATACATACGTAAATGCGTAGATTGATATCAAAGAATAATCAAGCTCATTTTGGACATTTGATTTCACATTTTTTATAAATCATTCTACATTAACTAAAAGTGCTAGAATATGAAAGGTGCGAGCAGCATTTTTAATTCTTTTTACTAGGTACAATAATTGAAGCTTTATATGTTTATTAATCGAAATGAAAAGGGTACAAGTGAATATTTGAGATGTTAGCGGCCTTTATTTTCAGTCAAATAAACAGTATGTCGGAGAAATAACTAAACTATTTAAATTTAAAAAAACAGTTAATTATTTTGCCTAAATTTAAGTTAACGAAAAGTTCACTGCAATCTATAAAGTAGTATCTTGCTAAAGATAAAATAAATAAAAAAATAATACGTATAATAAGCATATTTTAGAACATTCCGAAACTACTTTCTTCATCTTGGCTTCCGGGCAGAAACCACGTCTTCGTCAATACTATCAGCGACGTTTCGTCACGACTTGTATGGAACATCTTCAGGGCTTAACAGTGGTGCTGAAACAGGTGCAAGTCTGCGGTGGGAGTGATTATATAGGAATATTGGTCGCGGGTCAATGGAGTGTTACGGTTGCAGTTGAGAAGTTTGGAGATACAGGATTGCCAGGCGTTGTGTAGAGGATAACCATCACAGTTTAGGTTTTAGATTCACGGAGTTTCCTGCCATAGTAATGACTATTGCGAGACAGCACTTTTGTTGAATCGAACTGGATACGGTGCCTGGTTTGTAATTGGCTTAACTTGCTCGTAATTGGTCGCTAATCGTTTCCTGGGCCACATTTAACGTTTCTGACAATTGTTTTTGAGTTTTGGATGGGTCTTGATCCAATAACTCCTAGAGTTTCGCATCTTCAAACTTTTTCAGTCTACCAAAAAGTTGTTCGTCTTACACATCGAAATCACCACTCTTGAATTGTCGAAATCACGCCTCACATGTTTTTATAGTTGGAGCATGCTCACCGTAAGTTTCTACCCGCAAGAGATGACTTTCGGCGAGTTTTTTTCTTGTGATTAAATAAGAAAAGTAATGCGTGCCGCAAATACATTTTTTCAGACACAAAACTCAACATTTTCAAAGAGGTATAAATCTATGACAGTGTTACTTTCGCAAAATATAACATGTATGGCTTTGAAGCTTGATGTCAATAGAATAAAATCACGTGTGTCGAATCATAACAATGCATACTTAAATCTAGCGTTAGAAAAACCGGTAATGACTTTCGGGTACACCTGGTAATATACGTATATCTGGAGGGCTGTTTGTGATATTTAATTTTTATATAGTATATAGTTTCAAATTCATTTTTTATCTCTGTCAATAATACAACAATGAATAGGCAAAGATTGGTTTGGCCTGTATCGATTATTTATTAGCGCGTTGAATTCACCATTGTTACTAAATATTAGTTTTTATCTCTTGTAGTGTTGAATTCCTAACGGGTGGCGCAAAAGAAATGTCATAATTTGAATTGGCTGCCATTTTGTTATAAATGAAAAAAAGAGCTGTTTTCATAAAAAATTTATTTGAAAGTGTAAAATTGATGACATTAACTGAAAAAAATTAGATCACTCAAATGGCCACCTCCCGAGTTGATGCCTAATTGAGCTCGTTTTACGGCATTTTGAATTGTTACTCGCAAAACATCTGGCTCCAAATTGGCAATTTCTTCTTCAATGTTAGCTTTCAAGACTTGCAAGGTTCGTGTTTCGTTGTGGTAAACGAGATTTTAAAAAGCTCTAAAGGAAGAAGTCTGGTTCTGTTAGATCTGGCGATTTGGCGGCCAGTTCAAATCTCCAAAACGAGAGATCACACGACCTGGGAATTGGTGTCTCAAAATCTCCATCGCTGCCCGCGCTGTGTGAGCGGTTGCTCCGTCCTGTTGAAACCAACAATGATCGAGATCCGATGTAGCAACTCGCGCCAAAAAAAAACTCGTCTAGCATTTGCCTGCAACGCTCGCCATTTACGGTTACGGTGGTGCCATCGATGTCTTCAAAAAAATAAGGGCCAATCACTTTTCACGGCAAATGCCGCACCAAACAGTCACTTTGAGGGGATGCAATGGCTCTCCATGCATTTCATGTAGATTATATGTGCTCCAGAAATGCAAATTTTGCTTATTAATATAACCACTTAAGTGGAAATAGGCTTCGGCGCTCATTATGATTTTTTTACGAAATCACCCTCTTCTCGCGTCGAGTTTAACAGAGTATGGCAGTAAATTAACCTTGTCCTATGGTCAGCACGCAGCAATTCGTGAACAGTTTGCACTTTGTAGGGGAACATTTTCAAATCTTTCACCAAAATTCGTTGCAACGAACGTCGACTGACGCCCAATTGTGTGCATCGTCGTCTCGTTGATGTTTGTGGATTCTCTCTGACGTCATTGGCAACAGCAGCGATGTTCTTCCGACATCTGTAGCAGACCCAGTTTACACAAGGCACTCAGCCAAACGCTTAATTGTTCGAGCACATAGAACACGACGACGAGAAAAACGACGACGAAATTCACGCTGCGTTAAAACAACAGACTGAAAATAAGTGGTAACAATAATTCCACGTTCTTGAGATGTGTATCGCTCCATGACTTGTCGACAACTAATTCTTTATATATCTACATCATAAATGTCAAAGCACGGCGACATTTGGCGCCATCTGCAAAAATGGCAGCCAATTCAAATTTTGACATTACTTTTGCGCCACCTATTGTTTACTCAATATGGTATACCTATAAATGTTTCTTGTTTTATAATAAACTAATCGAAGCATGTAGATACTTTTTTTTTCTTTTTGTATGTACCGTTATTTATGTCTGTATCCTCATTTGTCACCTGTAAATTTGACATCGACAAGTCTTCAGGAGTAGACAGCGTTTGCGGATTCTTTAATACTGTGGCGTCCCTGGAAAATTAACATTTTTTCCCACCCCTGAAGCAACTGCCCAAGCCGGGTGGAATTCTCAAACGCAACAGGTATTTGTGGAAGGAGTAGCAACTCCCAGTTGTTTATATTTTTTATCTGAATTACTAACTTTTTCCCCTTTCGCAACTTTTTCAAATAAATCACAAGCTTTTACTCTTCTTTACAAAAATTTACAAATGCAGCTTTCGTAATTAAATTTTGTTATAATATGATAAATTGTGTCAATTGATGGAATCAGGACTAATAACTAAAAACTATTATTATTTATTTTAAAACAATATTTAACATTCATTTGTTATATCGTCAAAGATTTACTTATACAACTTCTGATACTTTGACGTTTTTTTTAACTGAAGATAGCAAACCACATCAACTTTATATTATCTATATTTAGAGATAAAAAAAACTCACGATATATTAAATATGAATATTATCTTATTTAATAATATTAACAATTACGTACATTGCCAGATAAAAAAGCATCAACATATTTTTGAAAACTTAAAAATATCGTGACTAAAATTAAGTCACAGTATAAAGTTGAAGTGAGTTATCTGATGCTAAATTTAAAGTGTTATTATATATGTATATATTCAGCTGTACTTATCACAATATACCGTATATACCTGCGTGTAAATGTTCGTGAATGTCCAGATGTGAATAGACTTTTGTATTGCGATGTTAGTTGTCTCAAGAACTAGGTTAGGTTTACTTAATTCCCATTGGAAAAAATTTAAATTGAGGTATTTTTTTTTAATAAGAGCAAATGTATAACTGCTATTTAACAGAATCTGTTAATTTAGATGGAGAAATTACGGAAACGCAAGTTACATTCATCATTTAGGAAAAGAACCTCTTTCGTTTATGACACTGGGGAATTTGTTGGAAAATTCAGCTAAAAAGTACAGAGATGTACCGGCGATTATTTCCAGGTAGGTTCTTACTTTATAATGTTAAAAATACTAAAATCTATACATATTGTTCGGAGTGTATGTGTATTTTAATATTATATTGTGGAAATACGCACAACGTATACATACGTGCGCTCATTCGGAGCTGCGGGGACAACCGAAAAGAGGAACGAAAACACGAAAAGAAGCATTAGAAACCAGAGACTGCCATATGAAACTAACAAATGCGGCACCCTCTAGAATCTGCCGGTGCGTAACTTCTAAGATTGCCAACAAATGGAAATAAAACGCAAATATATTTAATAATAAATTGGTATAAATATTTGTTTTTTTGTTGTGTGAAAACTCATATTTAAGTACACTTCGGAGATTAAAGATGGGACAATCTTAAGGAGAAAGGTTTAACAGCGCCATCTTCTAGATAAGCGTGCAACTAAGATAAAAAAATATTGATTATGTAAAAACAAAGGCACAAACTTTATTTCCTCTTCTTGTAAACTATTACATTTTTTTAAATAAAATTATTGAATCATTTGCAATATTTGAATTTTGCGAATAATTCCACAATTCAAATTTGAATTTATTAAAAAATTAACGTAGTTTAAATGTCATTAATTATTAAGGATCGGCAGTCAGGGACACATTCTTAGACAGAGTAATAACAGTAATATAATACAAAGGGTACTAGGAAAGTTTTGCAATATTACGCAACAATGAATCGTAGGAAGTTGCTTGTTGTTGCATGTTGAGACATGTTCATACATGCATGGTAGCCGCCGCGCCATGTCGATATGCTCAGTTATTCATTAGCAGTGAGAGCATAAAGTGGTTGCGATGGCAGCGTGGTCATGAAATGAGATAAGCGCAGTTTTGCGTTATAATTTCGTGCGTGGTTTAAACATAGACCGGTGCTTCGAAGAAATGACTCTTGCACTAGGTAATGTTTGTCCACGCACAACGATATTCAGATGGTATAGAGAATTCCATAGGGGAAATTTAACTGTGGAGGGTGCTGAGAGGCCGGGAAGGCCACGAACGTCAGTTAAGAAAAAAACGTTACTACTGTGAGGAAAATGCTTGCCGAGGACAGGCGAGAGACCTACCAACAAATAGAGGGTACTGCAGGCCTAAATGCACCAGCTATTCGTCCGATTCTGCATGATAATTTTCACGTGAAAAAACTTTGTTTCTCTGAGAGTGCCTAATCGACTGACTGAAGAGCAGATGACACGACGTGTGACTTGGTGCCGGGAGATGCTAAAAATGTTTAATAAGGGACAATCTCGGTATGTGAACAAAATCGCGACAAGTGACGAGACTTGGCTGTACTATTACGATGTGCCGACAAAAGCTCAAAACAACGTTTGGGTCTTTGATGATGAGGACACACCCGAAGTTGTCAGAAAATCCCGATCTGTAAAAAAGAAAATGATAGCCGTATTTTTTAAATCGAATGGAATTGTGGAACGTGTCGTTTTGGACACACAGAAGATAGCCACAGCTAAGTGGTATACTGAACAGTGCTTGCCTAAAGTCATTGGATCTATGAAGAACCTGCGGCGAAAGTCAAGAATGGACACCTGGTTCCTCCGTCACGATAATGCTCCAGCTCACCGCGCCAAAGCCTGCACCAAATATTTAACCACGACAGGATTGAAACTTCTCGAGCACCCTCCCTACAGTCCAGATCTTGCTCCCTGCGACTTTGTACTGTTCCCGCATGTGAAAATGAAGCTAAAAGAGTGGCGGTTTTCCGGTGACGAGAACCTTCTGCGGGCTTGGAACAACGAGTGTGTTTTACTCCCTAGTGAAACTTGGCAGAACTGATTTCGAAGAATAGAGAGGTGTATTGAGTGTAGAGGAAGTTATTTTGAAAAAATTAAATAAACAAAGTTGTACTGCAAAACTTTCCTAGTACCCTTTGTACGTAACAAGCTGCACATTATGTATGTAATGTTGTAACGTACATATACGATTGTCCAACTCGGGTTCGTCAACACGACGCAGCTAACTTCCCCCTCCTCACCAAGAATAACGATGATACAACGACATGTTACATGTTACGACATCTATCGCGAGCGGACTTTTGCACCGACAGTTTTTAGTTAAATCATAAGCGCCGTTTGTAGCGGGCCTATATATTGTTTAGTTTTAATAGTTACATGCGTTCTATGGCGTCCACATCCGCTACGAGATATTATCGGAAAGTGTAAAAGAGATTTGCCTGTGCTAGAATTCGACAGTATTCAATTCCGATGCAAAATTTGCGATACTTTCATGGCGAATTAAAGCCCCTGTAGTAAAGCATATGTAGTCGGATACACATAAAGCACGTATTGCCTGCACCGCAATTGCTTATGAACGATAGAAAGCATTTTATTCGTTCTTAAAATGCTAATAGGGTGTAACATTCCATGAAATACAACGAATCATCCCGAGTTTACTTTTTTACAAAATTGTGTTAACTGGAAATCTAGTGACTTGCATGTGGCCGCGGAATCCACCCTGAGAAAATATTATATGTAACCGATGTACGATGAAATTATGATTTCAATTGTCAATGACATAAACAATAAACATATTTGGGCGTCATTAGATTAAAGGACGCAGTATTGTAAATGTTTTAGTTGAGATGATTGACAATGACATGTGTTGTCTACATATCTACTTGCGTCTAAGAGAGTCGAAAGAGCTAATGCAAAAACTATATCGCATTACGTAACTTCGTGCTACAAATCACTATTGGGTGAAAAGCCCGATAAAAATAAAATAAAAGTGTTATTATTTGTAACAGATACAACTCCATATATGAAGACGGTTGGTCGGCTCTTACAACATACGTACGACGGTAGTTTAAGAAGTGCTCCATCTGACGTATAGATGGCGGAAATTTGACGACGCTACGTTGTTTAGTATTTGTTCGGCAACCATCAGTAGTGAACGTTATCCGTGTATTTGTAAACATGGAAAAAAATTGGTCATCGTTACGTGATACAATACTTCTTTAAAGACCTAAGTCCAACCAATATCAAAGTGGAGCCAGATTCTTCTCTGAGAGAGTCTGCTCATTCGTTTACACCAATCATATATTGGATGCCAGAGATTAATTTATCAGTTTAGATAGACTAACTTAGAAATTTTTCGAATTTAGTAAGATTATTAGGAAGCATTCAATGTGTTAATAATCTTTCCTCCATTTTGGTTAACTCTAATTTATCATCTGCATAAAGGAAGATAATTTTTCTGACACTACCTGAAATAGAGAGTCCTTATTTTTGGTGTTTTTTTCCCTATCAATTCATTTATACAAGCCCTAGATATGGTGGTGCAAATGACTAGTTGAAACTCGCAATCTTACCGGGCGCGGATTGAAATCAAATCGGTTATCGTACCACAACCTCGAGCATTGTTAATTAAGGTAGCAGAAGATCAGTTTACCGCTGCGAACCCGTCAGAATTTAGGGCACTGCGAAATAGAGGCCGTGCCATAATTTTAACCGGGAATAATCTTAAACTTGATCATTTACCATAGTACAGTTTCTTTTCTTAACCATTCTATCTAGATATATTCAACAATTTTAAACTTAATCATTTACTAATTATCCAGTTCCTTCTTAGCAAATCAATATTGATACAGTCAACCATTTTAATATTAACGCCTTACTATTAAAGTTATTCTTTTATGTATAAAATTCGCTAGTGTACAGTATATAAATTTTGGTGTGCTTATTTGGTTGCCTATTTTTTAATCTCTTAGTTTAGTCAACTGTAAAGCTTTATATACCTTCGTTATTGCTATAATCATTGTTGACTATTATGTCTCTTTTTAATTTAAAATAAGTCAGGGTTGTTATTGTTAGTGTGGGATTTTTTAAATTATTACAAGAAACCTTGTTTCCCTAAATTTGGGAAGAGCACGTGATCCACGTGCTTCAGTATTAGTATGCAATTTCTAGGGACGACAAAACTGTGGCGCCCTTTCAGATCTTTTGATATAGAGAACCCTCCCTAACTCTCCGATATACTGGCTAGTTCCAGCCCTAGAAGTAGCTGAGGACATTTCACAGGTAGAAAATAAGAGCTCTTGTTATTATCCATACTAGTATATATTTATATATTTTTGAAACAACTCCACTATATTTTATTGTTTATTCACAAACATTTACTGTACTTTCATTCAAGGTAAATGATTGCTTTTAAGAAAAGTCAATACACAATAAGCTGAGCTGTAAAAATATAAAATATGAAAACATGATCACCTATGAGGATGGTCCCAGAAGTACCCGAACCAACAAGGAAAACACAAAAATTTTGGAAAGAAATATATTTATTTTTCAACATAATCTCCTTTCAGCTCTATACATTTTTCCCAGCGATGTTAAATAAGTTCGATACCCTTTTTATAATAAGAACTGTTTTGCTCCTCAAAATAGCCATTAACTGCCGACATCACTTTTTCATCGTTGGAAAATCTTAGACCACTGAGCCAATTGTTCAAGTTTGGGAATAGAAAATAATCCGAGGAGGCTAAATCTGGCGAATAGGGTGCATGAGGTAGCAATTCAAACTTTAACTTCATTAATTTTGGCCATTGCAATAACGGTCTTGTGAGCTGGTGCATTATCTTGATGAAACAACACTTTCTTCTTAACCAAATGCGGCCGTTTTTGCTTGATTTCTTCGCTCAAACGTTACAATAAGTTCGTATAATATTCTCCGTTGATAGTTTTTCCTTTTTCAAGATAGTCAATGAAAATTATTCCACGCGCATCCCAAAAAAACCGATGCTATTGCCTTGCCTGCAGATGAAACGGTCTTCGCTTTTTTTGAAGCCGGTTCTCCCTTTCGAGTCCATTGTTTTGATTGTTCTTTTGTCTCGGGTGTGAAGTGATGGACCCATGTTTCATCCATGGTTATGAAACGACGTAAAAAGTCTGCTTTCTTACTGTGAAACTTTGCTAAACACTCAATTGAAACATCTTCACGACACTGTTTTTGCTCGAGTGTGAGTAAACGCGGCACGCATCTTGCACACAGCTTTCTCATGTCCAAATTTTTAGATAATATGCGATGTACCGCACTTTTTGAAATGCTTACTATGTCTGCTAGGTCGCACATTTTCAGTCGGCGATGATCCAGTACCGCTTTGTGGATTTTCCTCACCATTTCTGGAGTCGTCACCTCGTTTGGTCGACCACTGTGATGCTCATCTTGGCAGCTCGTACGGCCTCGTTTAAACTCTGAAGGAGCAGACTCACACAGAGTAGAATCCAGTTCAGCTTTTATATCGGTTAGGCTGAAGCCTTTCGAATAAAAGTATTGTATCTCGTAACGATGAACAATTTTCTCCATTTTTACAAGTTCACTGAAAAGGTTCACTATAAATGGCTGCCAAACAAATAGTAAACAACGTGGCGTCTTCAAACATGAAACATATACTTTATAGTTTGTGTACTTTCTAATACAGTAAATATTTTTCAAACAACTACCGCCATCTCTAGGTCAGGCCGGGTAGTTATGGGACTACCCTCGTATAACCGTTCGAAATTACCGCTTTGGTGATTCCAAAATTATGCAATATTTAAAGACGGTTTTTTTTAGGTATCAAAAGAAAACTTTTACATTTGGTGATCTATTAGAAGAAGCTGATCGCTTTGCTGCTGGATTATTAGCTGCCGGTTTACAAAAAGGAGATCGCATAGGATTATGTCTTCCGAATCGATATGAATGGAACGTTATAATGTTTGCTTGCGCTCGGGTAGATCTAATTCTCGTAAGGTTACTACATACAAGGTTTTTGAGTAGTTTTTTAAATAAAATACATTGTAGGCGGCTTTAAATCCTGCTTATCAAGCACCTGAGTTAGAGTATTGCATAAATAAAGTGGACATGAAAGCTATAATATGTGGCGATAAATTCAAGTCACAAAACTACTATGAAATGCTAAACAGAATATGCCCGGAAATAAACAAAAGCGAACCTGGTAAAATTAATTCCCAAAAGATGCCTAGCTTAAAAACTGTTATTTTAGTTACGGAAGATTCATTTAGGTATGTTTTTAATTCAATATTTTCTACTTACAATGTATAAACGTATAATTAAAGCAGCTCTTTTGAGCTCTTCGACCTCTTTAGTAGTAGAAATACTTAGGTGCAGCTACCCAATTTCTTCTATTTCCTGTTCCTTTGTTTCATACGTTGCTGTTACTTAATCTCCTCTGTTATTTTCTATTTTTCCTGTCCTTCATTTTCAATCTAAATTAGGTGACCTCTGCTTTCTAAGTCTTTGATAATATGTTCTTCCCATCTACTTTTAGGTCTACCTTTGTCTGCCTTCACTCATCCTATTTCTGTATGACCAGAGCATCTTAGTCCCTTACACTTATACTTTCTTCTTTCAATATTTTATTTATTTCGATATTCTTCAGTCTTCTGTATTGTCCTTCTCCTGTAAGCTTTCCTCCGAATACTAATTTTCTTTCAAATATTCTCGTTCTTTATTCACCTTTACTCTTTAAACATATCGTTGCACAGCTGCATACGTTGTTGCTGTTTTATCATTGTATTATGTTTGTATCATACTGTTTCTTATAATGTTCAAGTTTTCTGATTCCTCAAATTCATAAATTCGTATTTTTCTTTTTTTCTTCACTTCTTTTCCGACTTACTTACATATGTTTCGTTCCTTCTTGGCTTACTCCGAATTCTTTTTTTTTTGTGCAGCTCTGTTAATGATGATTATCTCTCCTATGAACAATTTGAATAGATTTGAATAATTATACCACATAAGTTAAATTCTCCCAATAACCTCTTTGTTTCGCCACTTACTTGCCTTATTAATCTTTCTTATATGCGCACATTTAATTTTCTATATCTTTTTGTTTATGCTGTTGAGTCGTATTTGAAATCGACGAATAGTATATATTTTCCCATATTTTGTTCATAGTTATTTCCGATTACTGACCAGTCTCAACTCTGCACTTCAAAATGTATATTTCGTCCATTTTTGATCATTTTTCCTTTTCTGAAACCTACTCTGATATACATGAACTATTTTGCTGATAACATCTTATATTTACTTACCAAGAGATGGCGCCACCATTTTTATTTAAAAAAGGACTACTATTATTTTCAGAACAAAAGATATTCATACCTTTCTAAACTTTCTCTTATAGATTTAAATTTTATTTTTAGCGGAACCTATAATTACAAGGAAATTCTGAACTTATGTGATAAAAATACACTTAATAATATTAAAAATTCTCAACATTCTATATCTCCAGATAATCCAAGTATTATTCAATTTACTTCAGTAAGTATTCTTTTACATAAATATAAGAAACCGTATATTTTTTTCCGGTTTACTATAAATGAACGCAAATTTAAATATGTAGGGAACCACTGGAAAACCGAAAGCTTCTATATCGAGTCACTTTAATATGATTAACAATTCCTATGGAATTGCCAAAAGAACAGAATTGGACAAGAAGCACCATATTGCTTGTTTACCGAATCCGTTATTTCATGCTTTCGGAATAACAATAGCTACTCTGTCGGCCATGCATTTTGGAACGACATCTGTATTTCCATCGATGGCCTATGATCCCAATAAAACTTTGGATGCTGCCGTAGAAGAAAAGTAAGTTTTTATAAAATAACATTCGGTCGAATTGAAAGTGTTACACTTCATTATCAACTCAAATGTTTCAGTACTCTTTCTGCCGAGTAAAAGACAAAGTTGATTCGCCGGACGTTGTTTTATTATGTAATCAAATGTAAACAAATGTCAAATGAGACTTGACTCTCTACTAATCAGTACCACTAGATGCCGCAAGACAGCGCCACTATTAAATTCTTATTTGTGTCCCAATAAATTAATTTTTTGCGTTTTCTCCTACGTTACGCTTGATTTATCAACTCCAGTGTTACAGTACTGTTTTTGACGGGTAAAAGACATTTGCCGGACGTTACTCTATTATGTTTATGTAATCAAATGTAGACAAATGTCAAATGATGAGACTTGACTTTGTACTAATCAGTACCACTAGGTGCTGTAAGATAGCGCCAACAGTATTTACTTAAAAAAAGTAATTCAATTTTTTTCCGATTGTGCGTCTGAATAAATGATTTCCTAAAATATTATTGTCAATGTCGAGTAGCAGTCGAAGAAGAGATTTAGTAAGACTTAAAAAAATATGGATTTAAACGGAAGAGGAAACAAAAGAAAATTTAAATCCGAAAAAAGGCGTTTTTCACGCTCATCAATATTAAATCCTTATTTCCATCCGAATAAATTAATTTTTTGCATTTTCCCCTACAATAACAAAGTTTTTTTAACAGAAAAGAGATGGGTAGGCTTCATTAGGTAGTAACCATGATTTTTTACCCTTATGGTTTTCGAAATAAATCCATTTTTAATCACCCGTTACTATTCAATCCAAAACTGACTTCCGATCATACCATTGAAGCAGCATTTCACAGATTATTTTTCGATTTTCCATTTGCCTGTTATTCAACTGATATGGCATCCATTTTCCCATCTTTCGGATTGATCCCATTGCTCGTAATCAGTCGCTAATCGTTTCTTGGGCCACATTTAACGCTTTTGCCAACTGTTTTTGAGTTTGGGTTGAGTCTTCAAACTTTTTCAGTTTATCGGAACGGTCTTTGTCTTGCACATCGAAATCATCAGTTTTGAGTTGTCGAAACCACGCCTCACATGTTTTTATGGATGGAACATGTTCGTAATAAGTTTCTACCAGCAAACGATGACATTCGGCGGCTTTTTTCTTTTGATTAAACAAGAAAAATAGTACGTACCGCAAATGCACTTTTTCAGGCACGAAACTCGACATTTTCAAAGAGGTATAAATCTATGACAGTGTTACATTCGCAAAATATAGCATATATGGCTTTGAAGCTTGATGTCAGTTGAATAAAATGACATATGTGTAAAATCATAACATTTAACCTAGCTTAAACCTAGCGACATCTGTTAGAAAAACCGATAATGACTTTCCTGTACACCTAGTGTTATAACGAATATTACATATTACGATTCTCTCACAGCTGTTGCGATGCACTAAGACCGTAGTACTTCGTAATTGGACTAGCTAGGTATTTTGCAAGCATGCGACACTGCTTTGCCGAAAAGATTTAGTATCTCTATTTTATCCATTCTGCACAACATGGGAAGAAATATATTCTAACCGTTTTATTCTAATAAATAAAACTTAAAATGATTTTTTGAAAATGAAGTAATTGTCACCAACCACATAATGCCCACTTAGCAAGCACATAATCAAGTCTGTAGATCAGAAACAGTCATTTACAAACATCTCCTTCGCTCCATAAAAGATGTAGTTGATTTCATTACCATTAAGTTTAGATATAAAGTTTCACCTTAGATTTCATTTTAGGTGCACAATATTATATGGCACACCAACTATGCATGTCGATTTAATTGATGTTCAAACAAGAAGGAAAGAAGACCTTAAAGCAGAAATTGCTTTAACTGGTGGTTCTCCTTGTTCACCGCACTTATTTAGAAATATGTTGGAAGTCTTAAAAGTGAAGAAAGTTAAGGTATTGCATTTAAATTCATAAATTAATGAATTAATGAATGATGGAAATAATATAATATATTAAAGATTTGTTATTAAAAATAATCCCTTAAGCATAATGTAATTATTTTTATTTTTGGGTACATATTTTGATAATTAAGTTATCATCATTGACACTAGAAACAACAGCAATAGTAGACGGAAATACTGAGTGTTCGTTTTTAATTCAATTTGAAACTAACTCGTGAATAAATTCGCGATGAATGAACTCAAGTAGTTGTTCATTGAGATTCCTTGTTGTTGCACAGTTAGTGTTCTGTTTAAGAAAAATTGCTTTATAATATCATTCCCTAACATTACTGCCCAGATATTGTCTTTCTGAAAATATCGAGTTGTGACATCGCTACTCATATGATTTTCTTGTAATCAATACTGTACTACAGATGGATTACGACATTTATGGAGGGAAAATATTTTGTATAAAATTGCCATAGCCATTACATTTTTCTCTCATTGTTTTACAAAAATGGAGACCTTTAAAATTGCATTCCTGAAATATTTTCTGATTTTTTTGGGCTTTATAACTCTTATATTTATTCCTTTTCATCTAATATGTTATTGGAATATTGTTCCAAAAAGTGCTGGCTAGAACATGGGTCATTTGCTTCTACAAAAGCTATACGCTAATTTTATTCCACTTGCTTGTTGGTACAGTCAAAATTGCGTTTTCGAAGGCATCGACTGCTCCTCCTGACGACAGGAACCTTTGACCACGCAGTGTGTTCTTGATTTTCGGAAAGGTAAAGAAATCATTAGGACTTAGGTCTGGACTGTACGGAGGATAGTCCAACAATTCGACGTTTTGTTGCGTTAACAATTTAATTGTCTTGCATGCTAGGTGCGAACTTGCATCATCTTGGTGGAGGATGATTTGTCGTTCGGGGTTTGGTTTTTCGAAGTTCAGCGATGACTTGCGGCAAGCAGATGGTTGTACACCAATCGGCAGTAACAGTTCTTTGATCCTGTAGAAGAATTGTTGTTACATGACTTACTTTCGAGACAAATGTCGCGACCATCTTTTTGGAGACACTTCGAGAACGAGTAACTTTTGTCGGTTTTTCTTTACCTTGGATCGCTCAAACACGCGACTGGAGTTTATTTTTTGTCTCCTATGAGTTAATCCAAGATTTATCACCACTGACAATGTTGAACACGTTTTTAGAATTTGAAGCGTTGCAGCGATCTAGAGTTTTTCGACACCGGTTCGTCCTTCGTCGGTCAACAGATGCGGTATTTAACAGAAAACTAATTTTTTACACACAATTCTTTATGCAAAATTTTTTGAATTGAGGTCTTTGAAATCCCTAACAATGCTTCAATCTGGCGATATGTCACATGTCGATCTTCATTGATGATCTTGCGCACAGCATCGATGTTTTCCTGAGTGACTGCCGTTTTTGGTGAACCTGCTCTTTGATCGTCGCTAAGACTAATCTGTCCAAGTTTGGATTCTCCATACCAATGAGAAATTGTTGACTGATGTATTGCTTCATTGCTGAAAACAGAAATCAACTCGGCGGGACGTTCTTGTTGAGATAATTGTCTTCGAAAATTATAAAAAATTTTCTCAGTTAATTCGATTTTTCAACTAACTTGTTAACTTTGATAGTTTGTTGTAGCTTCAACACTACGCGTATCACACTGAAACTTTGGATTTAGGCCAACTAAAGATGGAGATAAATTTTTAATACTGACATTTGATTAGCGGCTCCCTCTATATCCCATTATGCAAAACTTAAAGGACATCCCAAGAAAATGCTTGTGGTGCCAACATTTTTCAAATAGCATAAACTGTAAATTGATTAATATCTAAATATTCTCCAAATGTTTAATTTACTTGTGTTTTATAATACCCAAGTTTTCTTTACTTGTCTACTATTTCTATTCGACCAATCACAATTCAGGAATTTATATTCGCTTTATAATACCGGCCCCAAGACATTTTTCAAGTATTTTTAAGTCAATATTAACTTAAGATCCTAAAATAACGAATACACTAACAGTAAATTTAACTTAAATGTATGTATCTAGTCAGTGTATGGTTTAAGTGAAACTACAGCTGTTGTATTTCATTCTATGGAAAATGACGACGAATACCATTCCACAGCAACTGTCGGACACTTGGCCGATCATATTGAAGCAAAAATAATCGATGGTGAAGGTCGGACGGTACCTTTCGGGCAAACCGGAGAGTTATGTGTGAAGGGCTATGCAAATTTTCTAGGATATTGGGGAGACGAAGAGAAAACGAGAGAAATTATAGGCCCAGATGGGTGGTTAAAAACAGGGTAATTTTATTTAAATCAAGATTGTATAATTGTTTTTATGTTTAAAAAAGAATTCGTATTTTAACTTTCGCATTGAATACATTATAGAGATCAGTTTATATTGGAAAAGAATGGTTATGGAAAAATTGTTGGTCGCTTGAAAGATATGATTATCAGAGGTGGTGAAAACATATTTCCCAAAGAAATTGAAGACTACCTTAATACACATCCTGATATTTTGGAAACACAGGTGAGCCAATCAATATTATCTAAGTATTAGGTGCGTAACTAGGTTCTCGCTGTTTTGTTTTGATGAAAATGCAACTTTATTGTGAAAAAATGTTTACAAATAAATCATTCCAAATATTGCCCTTCTTTTGAGGCTATTCACGAATCAAGCCATTTTGAGATGTCTTCATATGAGTGGAACTGCTGATTAGCCAGACCATGTGCCATCGAACGGAACAAGTAATAATCGGACGGTACAATATCTGGGGAATATGGCGGGTGGGGTAAGACCTCCCATTTGAGCGTTTCTAGGTAGGTTTTAACGGATTTGGCAACGTGAGGCCGAGCGTTGTCATGCTGTAGAATCACTTTTTCGTACCTCTGCTCGCATTGTGGCCGCTTTTCGCGCAGTGCTCGGCTCAATTGAGTTCGAAACCGTTCCACAGTGATGGTTTCGTTCGCTTTCAACAGCTCATAATAAATAACAGCGCCCTGATCCCACCAAATACACAGCAAAACCTTCGCAACGTTAATATTCGGCCAAACCGACGACGTAGAAGCATGACCGGGTAGTCCCCATGATTTTGTTCTCTTTGAGTTGCTATAATGAATCCATTTTTCATCACCCGTAACGATGCGATGAAGAAAACTCTTCCTTTTTTGCCGCTGGAGCAGTTGTTCACAGGCGAAAAAACGACGCTCAACGTCTCTTGGCTTCAAATCATAAGGAACCCAAGTTCCTTGTTTTTGAATCATTCCCAACGCATGCAATCGCTGGGAAATGGCTTGGCGGGTAACTCCTAATGCTGAAGCAAGCTTTTTTGCGTTTGGCGCGGATCTTCATCGAACACTGCCTCTAATTCAGAGTCTTCGAAGGTTTTTGGTCTTCCTTCACGCGAAGGGTCGTCAACATCGAAATCACCGTCTTTGAAGCGACGGAACCAATCACGGCACGTTGTTTCTCTTAGAGCAGCATCTTCGTAAACTTTTGGGAGTTCTCGATCCGCTTCAGCCGCCGTTTTTTTCGAATGAAAGAAGAAAAGCAACACTTCCCGCAAACGACGATTATTTGGCACAAAATTAGACATTTTCACACAACCAAAAGTGTATGACGCAAAAACAAAATCACTATTGTGTCAAAGCTTGGTTCATGACGTTTTGGTTATGTCACAATCGACCAGCACTTACTACCGGAGCCATCTCTTGAAAAACAGCGAGAACTTAGTTGCACACCCAATAGCATTCAATTTAAATGTTTTACTATTTAGGTTATTGGTGTACCACACGAACGACTCGGCGAGGAAGTATGTGCGTTTGTAAGACTAAAAAAAGGAAAAACTTTAACTAGAGATCTATTAGTTGAATTTTGTAAAGGAAATATTTCCCATTTTAAAATTCCAAGTCATCTAAAAGTTATAGACGAATTTCCCAAAACAACATCAGGCAAAATACAAAAATTCAAATTAAAGGAGTTGTTATAGAATCTTTTAAATTCTAAATCAATTGACTGCCAAAAAATAAGTTTAATAAAGGTGTATAGTTTAAGGAAAAACAATATTGTCTTTTTTTTGCTTACCTACAATCGTACTCATACATTTCTTTTCCTTATTATTCAAATACATAATTACAATATTTTTGTAAAAATTCAAAGCAAGAGAACATACAATTACAACCACAAAAAGGTTGACGATCTAAACCACAATTTTTGTTTTCTATTTTTAGATAGAACCGTAACGATATCAAACTAGAAAAAGAGCTCTTGTATGTTTCATTAAAAAAAAACAATGCTGTGCGTTGCGGGGGTAATTCAAAAAGCGCACGAATTTGTTTACATTTTTGATCTGATAACAAAAAGCTTCAAACAACTGCATTCTCTCTCTCACTGTTTGGACAATATTTAAAAAAATGTATAAATTTATTTCACTCCGTAAACTTTCACACTTCGCGTACGTACTGCTATAGAATATTTAATTTTGTAAATGTAATTTTCGTTCCAAGATTTAATATTTAAGTAAAAGTTTCGGCGACATAGCTTTTGAGTTTTTTAAATTAATGAGTTTAGAATGCTTGATGAAAATGAAGGATGACTTATTACATTTATATCAGTTATAGTCAAAACTATTTTCTTAATTTAAAAGCCTAAGGTAATGTGATGTTTGATGCAAAACCTTTTATGTCAATCATCATATCAATATATCGAGTGCAACTATTACCTCCTTCTTTAATTTTGCTGTATTTTATGTGTTGGTGTTAAGGGATTAAATGTCCCCTTAATTAATCTAAACTAAATAATAATAGAGATATTATTTAATAGAAAATCTATTTATTTGCACGTGATGGTTAGTAAATTTATTACGAGCGCGTGTCCGGCTAGCTGTAGCGCTGTAATAAATGCAGAAAAAAAAAGAAAATAATGTAAGGAGTTAACAATTAGTAATTGTGTACAATGAGCATCGAAAGTCCAGAACGTATGCCAAACTGAAAGAAAGATTTTTAGTGGAAATATAACAACAGGATTGCCTTTAAAATTTTATTCACTAAGTTAAATTAATTCTTAAAGCTTGAGTATAGTAAATAAAGATAATTAATAAGATCGAGAGCAACAAATAAAACAAGATAAGCGTAATGGAAAAGCTGTAATAAAAGTAAATCTAGAGATATTACGATAAGCTGTTTAATAAAATATAAAAAGGGTTAGATTAAAATATGTATCGGACGATATGTAAAATACTTGCGGTTTGTATGTATATATCCTGGGCCAGGATGTTAAATATATTTTGCGGACACTGCGTTAGAAACCTAACGGTACCAACTTTGCGGAAGTGATGCGTGTGTACTTGGTCTTGGCCGGAGAAGAAGTCTCTGTGTCTTACACGCGAGGGCTTTTAAGACAACCCGTAAGCTGAAGGGAAGATACTGGCCATGTTTGAATTAACCAATAGGGAAAGAGAATAGGCACGTTAGAAATTGGCACGCTAGAAATTGGCGCGCTAAAAATATTGGCATAAATTAAAATTGTGATCTTAGTTTCAATATAAGCACCTAGCAGATAGATATCTAGACAGAATAATAGACGTCCATTCTGTGTGAGAAATAGAAGGATTAATATTTGAATCTCTATTGCATTTAGATATCAATATGAGGAAGTAAAATTAAATGTGTTAGTCAATAGAAAATTACCAAAACTATTCCAAGAAAAGGTTCGAAAAGTTGTTCCTAGAAAACAACGGCAGTTTATTTTACTATAGCCTAACCATACGTGACGAATACAAAAGATTTCTGCATTTGTATATTGGGTCTGGGAAAAAGTTCGTGGCGTTTTTCCCGATAGATGGCATTGGTTGCCGATAACTAAAGAACAACAAGTCACAGCGACACCACCGACGGCTCGTTTTTTAGATGACCTTCCGAACGTTAGTTTGAGCGTAGAAACATTGTAATCGGTGCAGTGGTTGGAAAGTTATTCGCACTTGAAAATGGAGAAGAATAATGAGAAATTTCGCTATATTCTGCAATATTATTATGATAAGGGGAAGAACGCTGCGAAGGCTTGTGATAAAATTTGTGCTGTGTACGGTGAAGGTACTTTATCGAAATCTGTTGCGCGGAAATGGTTCGCTCGCTTTCGTTCTGGAAATTTCAATGTGAAAGATGAGTCACGCTCACGGTCGTCCAATCACTGAAAAATCTGATGAAATTCTTGAAAAAGTCCAACAAGATAAGCATATCAGCAGTGTCGATATTGGCATGGAGCTAGGCATTGACCACAAAACTGTTTTGAACCATTTACACAAAGCTGGTAACAAAAAAAAGCTTGACGTATGGGTTCCTCATGAGTTGAGCGTGAAAAACATGATGGACCGAATTAACATCTGCGATGCGCTGCTGAAACGGAATGAAATCGAGCCGTTTCTGAAACGTTTAATAACCGGAGATGAAAAATGGATTACGTACGATAATCGGAAGCGTAAAAGATCGTGGATAAAGGATGGTGAGCCGTCACAAGCGTTCGCTAAGCCAACATTGACGCCAAAAAAAGTGATGCTGTGTGTATGGTGGGACTGGAGGGGAATCGTCCACTACGAGCTACTTCCAACTGGTCAGACGATTGATTCTCAACTCTACTGTGCACAACTAGAGAGATTACGCCAGGCGATTGAAAGAAAACGGCCCGAATTGATTAATAGGAAAGGTGTTGTCTTCCATCATGACAACGCCCGACCACACACTTCTTTGATGACCCGTCAAAAATTGAGAGAGTTTGGTTTGGAAGTTTTGATGCACCCACCTTACAGTCCGGATATAACACCCTCTGACTATCATCTGTTTCGATCTCTGCAGAACTCTCTCAATGGAATTAAGTTGGTTTCAAAAGAAGCCTGTGAAAACTACTTGATTCAGTTTTTCGACCAGAAACCACAGAAGTTTTTCACCGATGGGATCATGGATCTGCCAAAAAAATGGCGAAACATTGTCGATAATAATGGAGCATATTCGGTTTAAATGAATTCGTCCACGCGCCATGCGGGGACCAGTTGAATTTTACTGAAAAAACGCCACGAACTTTTTCCCAGACCCAATATATCACAAAAAGGGATCGATGTAAATTGAGTCCGATATCTTCCTAATTACTTTAGAAAATACGTAAATCGAGTCCCGTTTGTCGTTGAAGCGTTAGGTAAATTGAGTCCCAAGTACCTGCACTAATCCCAACTCACTAATCGTTACTTATTATTTCTAATTATATCGTAACTATGTTTTTCCAGGAAAAGGAAAATGAGGATTAAGGGTATTATAAGACTTGGTGGTGCACTTTAGATATTTTTATGTTCTGCTTGCTATTACTCGTTAACATTCGTGTAGTGTGTTATTGTTTGTGTTTATTCAACATGAAAGTGATTCAAAGTGAAAAAGGCAGACTCCTGTTTATCCTACAAAGATACAAATATCGTTTCCACATATCATTGGCAAATGAAATTGAACGGTGGGGTGTGTTGCAAAAGTACGTGCAAATCTTTTTTGAAAATGGGGAGAAATCAAGACGGTTTCGAATTTCCTTCGGATCACAATCACAAAACTCTTCGAACATTTACATTAAATTCCTTGAGGCATCTGTTGTTAATTCATCTTTAAAGAGACTAGCGAACAAAACTACGGCTGGAGATGTTCAAGTTCCAAGTTTCCTATTGAAAGATTGTGCAGACATCTTCACATATCCTTTAACAATTTTGTTTAACATGGCATTAAGTACGTCAACCTTTCCTAATTGTTGGAAATTAGCAAAAATATGTCCTGTGCTGAAGAATGGAGATCCGACAGTTATTGGCAACTAGAGACCCATTGCTGTACTTTCAAATTTCAGCAAAGTATTAGAAATATGTATTTATACTTATCTGTCTCCGACAATTCATAATATTATGTCACCCGATCAACATGGTTTTATTGGAAAACTATCACCGGTTTCTAATTTAGTGCAGCTCACCCAGTACGTTGCGAGCGTTTTGGATCAACACGGACAGGTTGATGTCATATATACTGACATCTCTAAAGCTTTTGATCGCATAAATGATATGCTGTTACGAAATAAATTAAAATCAGTTGGGCTCAGTGAGGCACTATTGAAGTTTTTTGAGTCATATTTGCATGACAGGAGACTATACATATGTGTGCTATAATGGGCATAAATCTTATCATTTTAACGCAACTTCGAGTGTGCCTCAGGACCGCTTTTAGTTTGTATATGCGTGATCATTTCTCATAATTCTCAATTTTAGTATCGTCTACCTAAAATACGAGGTGTAGCAAGTAAATAACGAGGCTGGTGTGAGAAGTGTTATCTATTTCAAATAAACTTATCTGTATTAAGCTTTTTTCCCTTCAACATACTCTCCTCCGCTATCTATACGCCGCTGTATACGTGTCTTCCATTGTTCAAAAAGTACTGTAATTCATCTGTCGACAGTCTCTTCAACAACTCTACCGTTTTTGCTTTTATATGTTGAATAGACTGAAAATGTATTCCCTTTAATGCACTTTTCACATTTGAGAACAGGTAGAAGTCACATGGTGCGAGATCTGGCGAATACGGAGCATTATCAAACTCATCAATGCGCTTGTCCGCTAAAAACTCCTTCATAGGGCACCATTTTTGCACAAACTTTTGTCGTGTTTAATTCATCACGCAAAATGTGTCTTACTGTTTCTTTGTTAGTGTTTACCATACCCGCAATCATTCGAATGCTTAGACGTCGGTCTTTCAGTTGGATTTTTGGAAAACGAGGACTTCTAGTTTTATTAAAGCCTCACTGTACGTGATGAAAACAAAAAAGATTTCTCATCTGAATGTAACGCAAAGAGTATTAATTTGTGCATTCAAAATCGAATTGTATTTAAATTAAAATAAATTAATTTAAAAACATGACTACACTATAGTTTTAAGGGTAGAACTAACTCATCGCATCACCTGTGTGGTAAGAACTTGTATATTAACGTACCAAACGATGTTCTACGCTCAAAAAAAATGTAAAATTACAACTACATCAACGTAACTTACCTGCAATCTAACTGCAAATAGTAGTTTTCAAATTACTTTGATGTTAAAAATATATTTTTATTTTTACAGAAGAAACATAATACTACATTTTATTTCAGCTTCCATTTAAAATATTGTTTGCAATTTTACATTTTTAGCAGTTTTATATCCTTTTTTAACTATAAGTATTGGGTTGGCAACTAAGTACTTTCGGTTTTGTAATACAAAATAAAACAATTTTCTTTTAAACAAAGAATAATTTTTAATCAATTATATATTTTCTATTTTGCTCAATGACCTTTTGCCATCTTTCTTTCAGCTGCATGATTCCGCGCTCATAAAATTTCTGGTCCTTATCAGCAAAAAACTGAACCAGGTGCGAGTGAAGGTCATCGTCATTTGTGAAAGATAATCAGATGGTGCTAGATCAGGGCTGTATGGGGGATGTGGCATCACTTCCCAGCCAAGCTCCAATAGTTTCCCACGAGTTGCCAAAGATGTGTGAGGCCTTGCATTATCTTGGTGGAAAACTACACCTTTCTGATTTGACAATTCTGGCCGTTTTTCTTTGATTGCTTCATCCAGTTTTATTAGTTGTTGACAGTAAACATCAGAATTGATCGTTTGGTTCCTTGAAAATCACAATCAATCTGTAAAAGTATATTTCCATAAGTGTTTGCAGATATATTGATTTTTTGTAATAATAATAATAAAAAATGCGTGGCTTCACATCCAACTCAATACTCAACTCCACTTAAAAAGCTTTGGAAAACCACGAAAGCCTTCCCGACCAGGCCATCAGACTCGAAGTAGATTCCCGGCGTGAACCAGTAACTTACCACTGAGCTATCAGCCGGCTTGATTTTAAACTATTGGCTTGGCAACTAAGTACTTTCGGTTTTTACTGATAGGGAGCGTTGCTTTATTTTTTTGTGGAACGTATGTTAGTGCTGTACTATACCGTTTGTCGCGTGATACTAGTCACATTGACGTAACTTCAGAAGCAAATAGTGCGTGGTTTTTATTAAAGCTATTAGTTGTGGGTTAATTTTAAATGTAGTGCAGAAACGAACGTTTTCGACATATTTTACTATTTTATTTCCGTAAAGGAAAGAAAGCTGCTGCGGCTCACAAAAAGATATGTGAAGTTTATGGTGCTAATTGCTTAACAGAGCGCACCTGTCAGAATTGGTATAAAAAATTCCGTACTGGAGATTTTTCCCTCAAAGTTGAGGAACGTTCTGGTCGGCCTACTGAAGTTGATGATGACCAAATCAAAGTCATAATTGAAGAGGATCGTCATATAACTGTTCGAGAGGTTGCGGAGAGGCTACATGTATCGCACACAACAATTGAAAAACATTTAAAATGTCTTGGGCTAGTTAAGAAGCTTGATATTTGGGTACCTTACGAATTGAAAGAAATTCATTTAACACAAAGAATCGACTTTTGCGATATGCACCTTAGACGAAATGAAACCGACCCTTTCTTAAAAAGAATCATCACTGGTGATGAAAAGTGGGTCCTGTACAGTAACATAGTTCGAAAATGATCATGGAGCAAACACGATAAACCAGCTCAAACCACATCGAAAGCTGAATTAAATCCAAAAAAGATCATGCTGTCAGTTTGGTGGGATTACAAAGGTGTTGTGTTTTTTGAGCTGCTTCCAAGGAACCAAACGATCAATTCTGACGTTTACTGTCAACAATTAAAAAAACTGGATGAAGCAATCAAAGAAAAACGGCCAGTGTGTAGTTTTCCACCAAGATAATGCAAGGCCTCACACATCTTTGGCAACTCGTGGGAAACTATTGGAGCTTGGCTGGGAAGTGATGTCACATCCCCCATACAGCCCTGATCTAGCACCATCTGATTACCATTTATTTCGAAGTTTGCAGAATTCTTTGAATGGTAAAAATTTCACAAATGACGATGACCTTCACTCGCACCTGGTTCACTTTTTTGCTGATAAGGACCAGAAATTTTATATGCGCGGAATCATGCAGCTGAAAGAAAGATGGCAAAAGGTCATTGAGCAAAAT